>JAAAWM010012108.1:32500-174240 GCA_036873465.1 Thinopyrum obtusiflorum
TGACCGGGCGCCAGGGAGGGCGCGAGCAGGGGGAAACAGGGGGCGAGCAGACGCGACGCAGGGGGGCAGCTCACAGGGGGTTGGGGGGCGGTCCGGCGGAGAAGGCCGGTGAGGCGAGGCAGTGGCGACGGGCGGAGCAGGTGAGGCGACCGACGGGTCGGGCCGGCGTGCGCCGGTGGCGAGGCGTGCGCCAGGCAACAGGCGACGGCGGGGCGCGAGGTGGCCGGGTGAGGGGGGAGGCGAGGACGACCCGGCGAGGTGGGGGAGGCCGGCGGGCGGCGTGGCACGGCGGTGGCGTGGCGTCGAGCGGGGCGCCGGGGCACGGGCGGCCAGGTGACGATGGGGGCGGCGCGGTAGGGGAGGCTGACGAGGGGCCGGCCGGTCAGGGTGGACAGGGCGGCGGGGACGACGCGCGGGGGCCGGCGATGGGGGCCGGGGTCGGGCTCCCGCCCGTGGTAGGCGGCGCACGAGGGGGAGGAGAGGGAGTGTGGGGGATCGGGAGAGATGGTCTGTAGCGATTAGGGTTACGGGGGGGTGTTGGGTTGCCATATAGGCCAGGCTGGTGGGCCGGGTAGTTGGGCCGGCTGGCTGGGCATTAGGCCCAGTTGGCCGGGGGGGTTCCAGTTTCAGCTTTTAGTTTTGTTTAGGTTTTCGTTTTATTTTGTTTATCTATTAACTGTTTTAGTAATAGCTTGGACATCAAACGATTTCGAAAAACTACCGCACCTATTTCTAAATTAGTAACTTGCCAAAACCAGCTGAAATAAATTGTCCACACATTGTTTTGACTAGTTGGTAGTTATAGTTTTAATTAAAAGTATTTATTTAATATTCTTAAATGATATTTTAATTACTATAGTGCAACTAACCATTTTATAAAAGTGTGGTATCTCCACCACAATTACCCATGCATTATTTGGCACCACCCGAACATTTGAGTTTTTTATATTTGAAAACTTTTATCGATTGACATTATTTTAAATTTGAATTCTTAATCGGTTCGAATCAACGCGAGGTTATCAACAGTAATCGAGGTGACATGGCTTCATTAGCGGTGAATTACTGTAGCGTGATTACCCGGGTGTCACATCAGCATACCAACGAGTGTTATGAGAGACATTTATTGCAGCTAGTTGTTCATCAGGGAAACTATCATTAATAGGTTGTGGGTCATCAAGAGTATTTTCTAACCTAGACAAGTTATCAGCTACGGGGTTCTCAGCTCCTTTTCTATCAGTGATGTGTATATCAAATTCTTGTAGCAGGAGAACCCACCTAATGAGTCTAGGTTTAGCATCCTTCTTTTCCATAAGATATTTAATAGCAGCATGATCAGTGTGAACAATCACTTTAGAATCAACAATGTAAGATCTGAATTTGTCATAAGCAAACACAACTGCTAAAAATTCTTTTTCAGTTGTAGCATAATTTCTTTGGGCACTGTCTAGAGTTTTGCTAGCATAATGAATAACATTTAATTTCTTATCAACTCTTTGTCCTAGAACAGCACCAACAGCATAATCACTAGCATCACACATAATTTCAAAAGGCAAGTTCCAATCAGGTGGTTGAACAATAGGTGCAGAAGTTAAGGCTTTCTTAAGTGTTTCAAAGGCTTCTACACAATCATCATGAAAAACAAATGGAACATCCTTTTGTAAAAGATTTGTAAGGGGCCTCGAAATTTTAGAGAAGTCTTTAATAAATCTCCTATAGAAAACAGCATGACCAAAGAAACTACAAATACCTTTGATATCTCGGGGACATGGCATTTTCTCAATTGCATCAAGTTTAGCTTTATCCACCTCAATACCTCTTTCAGAAATGTTATGACCCAAGACAATACCTTCATTAACCATAAAGTGGCACTTCTCCCAATTCAAGACAAGATTAGTTTGCTCACATCTCTGCAAAACTCGATCAAGGTTGCTTAAGCAATCATCAAAAGAAGTTCCGTAAATAGAAAAATCATCCATGAAAACCTCAACAATCTTTTCACAAAAATTAGAGAATATAGCAGTCATACATCTTTGAAAGGTAGCAGGTGCATTGCATAAACCAAAAGGCATACGTCTATAAGCATAAGTTCCAAAAGGGCAAGTAAAGGTGGTTTTCTCTTGATCAGGTTGTGAAACAGGTATTTGAGAAAAACCAGAATATCCATCAAGAAAGCAAAAGTGTGTGTGCTTTGATAATCTTTATAGCATTTGATCAATAAAAGTCAAGGGGTAATGATCTTTTCTAGTTGCTTTATTTAATTTTCTAAAATCAATTACCATCCTATAGCCAGTAACAATTCTTTGTGGAATGAGTTCATTTTTATCATTAGGAACAACAGTAATACCTCCCTTCTTAGGGACACAATGAACGGGACTTACCCATCTACTATCAGCTATCGGATAGATTATACCTGCTTCCAGAAGCTTCAGTATTTCAGTTCTTACCACTTCTTTCATTTTAGGATTTAAACGTCATTGGTGATCAACAACGGGTTTAGCGTCAGGTTCCATATTAATCTTGTGCTGACAGAGAGTGGGCTAATGCCCTTAAGATCATCAAGAGTATATCCAATAGCAGCACGGTGCTTCTTGAGAATTTTCAATAATCTTTCTTCTTCATGTTCTGAAAGGTTAGCACTAATAATAACAGGATATATCTTTTTCTCATCAAGATAAGCATATTTCAAAGTGTCTGGCAATTGTTTTAATTCAAACACAGGATCACCTTTAGGTGGAGGAGGACCTCCTTGAGTTTTAATGGGCAAATTGTTTTTAAGCAGAGGTCGTTGTTCAAAGAAATTTTTATCTATCTCATTTCTTTCATGCATATGCATATCATTTTCATGGTCTAGCAAATATTGTTCTAGTGGATCAGTAGGAGGCACGGCAATAGAAGCAAGACCAATTATTTCATCCTTACTAGGTAATTCTTTCTTGTGAGGTTGTCTATTAAACTTGAAAAAATTAAACTCATGAGACTCATCACCAAAACTAACACCGACAGTTTGTTTCTTACAATCTATTTTAGCATTAACGGTGTTCAAGAAAGGTCTACCAAACATAATGGGACAAAAGTCATCTTGTGGGGAATCAAGAACTAGAAAATCAGTAGGATATTTTATTTTCCCACACAAGACTTCAACATCTCTAACAATCCCAAGTGGTGTGATGGTGTCTCTATTAGCAAGTTTAATAGTAACATCTATGTCTTCTATTTCAGCGGGTGCTATATCATTCATAATCTCTTGATATAAGGTAAAAGGAATAGCACTCATGCTAGCACCTAAGTCACACAAACCATGATAGCAGTGATCTCCTATTTTAACTAAGACAATATGCATGCCAACAACAGGTCTATGTTTATCTTTCTCATCGGGTTTGGCAATTCTAGCAGCTTCATCACAGAAGTAAATAACATGCCCATCAATATTTTCTACCAAGAGATCTTTAACCATAGCAACGCTAGGTTCTACTTTGATTTGGTCAGCAGGTTTAGGTGCTCTAATATTACTTTTATTGACCACGGTTGAAACCTTAGCATGTTCCTTTATCCTAACAGGGAAAGGTGGGTTTTCAATATAAGCAGTAGGAACAACTGGATCAACATTATAAATGATAGTTTCATCATAAGCTATTACCGGTTTTTTAATTCCTTCTTTAATAGGTGGGCGATATTTAAACCACTTCTCTTTAGGGAGATCAACATGAGTAGCAAATGATTCACAAAAAGAGGCTACTATCTCAGAGTCAAGTCCATATTTAGTGCTAAATTTTGAAAAACATCGGTATTCATAGAAGATTTAACACAATCAAACTTAAGCTTAATACCTAACTCTTTACCTTCGTCGAGTTCCCAATCTTTGGAGTTGCGTTTAATTCTCTCTAAAAGATCCCACCTAAATTCAATAGTCTTCTTCATAAAAAAACCAGTACAAGAAGTATCGAGCATGGATTGATCATCATGAGAAAGCCGAGCATAAAAATTCTGAATGATAATTTCTCTTGCGAGCTCATGATTGGGGCATGAATATAACATTGACTTAAGCCTCCCCCAAGCTAGAGCGATACTTTCTCCTTCACTAGGACAAAAATTATATATATAATTCCGATCACGATGAACTAGATGCATAGGGTAATTTTTTTGGTGAAATTCCAATTTCAATCGATTCCAATTCCAAGTTCCAATATCATCGCATAGCCTATACCATGCCAATACTTTTCCCTTCAAATATAAAGGGAAAACCTTCTTCTTAGCTTCATCTCCAGGTAAACCTGCAAGCTTAAATAATCCACAAATTTCATCCACATATATCAAATGCATATCAGGATGTTCAGTTCCATCTCCTGCATAAGGATTAGCTAGCAGTTGTTTTATCATACCTGAAGGAATTTCATATCCAATATTTTCAGTAGGTGCAGTAGGTTGAGGGGCAACTAATTGTGGTTCCGGTCGAGGTGAAGATACCCCAAACAAACCAGTCAAAGGATGGTTCTCCATAGTAACAAGTGACAATAAATTTCAGCACGTAGTAATAATTTTTCCTTACCGATTTCCACTTACCAAGAGCGCTTCACTCCCCGGCAACGATGCCAGAAAAGAGCCTTGATGACCCAAAAGTATAGGGGATCAATCATAGTCCTTTTGATAACTAAGAGTATCAAACCCAACGAGGAGCAGAAGGAAATGACAAGTGGTTTTCAGCAAGGTATTCTCTGCAAGCACTGAAATTATAAGTAACGAGTAGTTTGGTAGCAAGATAATTTCTAACGAGCAAGTAACGGTAATGAAAAATAATATGCAGCAAGGTATCCCACTCCTCTTGAGGCAAAGGACAGGCCAAAACGGTCTCTTATAATAAGCAAAGCGTTCTTGAGGGTACACGGGAATTTCCTCTAGTCACTTTCATCATGTTGGTTTGATTCGTGTTCGCTACTTTGATAATTTGATATGTGGGTGGACCGGAGCTTAGGTGTTGTTCTTACTTGAACAAACCTCCTACTTATGATTAACCCCCTCGCAAGCATCCGCAACTACAAGAAAAGTATTAAGATAAAATCTAACCATAGCATTAAACTTTTGGATCCAAATCAGTCCCTTACGAAGTAGCGCATAAACTAGGGTTTAAGCTTCTATCACTCTAGCAACCCATCATCTAATAACTACTCCACAATGCATTCCCTTCGGCCCTAATAAGGTGAAGTCCATGCAGTCGACGTTCACATGACACCACTAAGGGAATCAGAACATACATACCATCAAAATATTGAACACATATCAAATTCATATGATTACTTGCAACAAGATTTCTCCCGTGACCTCAAGAACAAAAGTAACTACTCACAAATGATAATCATGCTCAAGATCAGAGGGGTATTAAATAGCATAATGGATCTGAACATATAATCTTCCACCAAATAAACCATATAGTAATCAACTACAAGATGTAATCAACACTACTAGTCACCCACAAGCACCAATCTAAGGTTCCGGTACAAAGATTGAACACAAGAGATGAACTAGGGTTTGAGAGGAGATGGTGCTGTTGAAGATGTTGATGGAGATTGCCCTCCCCAAGATGGGAGAGTTGATGGTGATGATGATGACGATGATTTCCCCCTCCGGGAGGGAAGTTCCCCCAGCGGAATCGCTCTGCCGGAGGGCAAAAGTGCTCCTGCCCAAGTTCCACCTCGAGATAGCGGTGCTTCATCCCGAAAGTCCTCCCCTCATTTTTTTTCTAGGTCAAAATGACTTATATACCAGAAGAGGGGAACCGGAGGTGGGTCGAGGAGGGCACAACCCACCAGGGTGCGCCTGGGGGCCCTGGCACGCCCAGGTGGGTTATGCCCACCTGGTGGGTCCCCTCTGGTAGTTATTTGCTCCAATAATTCTTAAATATTCCATAAAAATTCTCCGTGAAGTTTCAACTTATTTGGAGTTGTGCAGAATAGGTGGCCTGGCGTAGCTTTTTCAGGTCCAGAATTCCAGCTGCCGGTATTCTCCCTCTTTGTGTGAACCTTGCATATTATGAGAGAAAAGGCATTAGAATTACTCCATAAAGCATTATTATGCATAAAAATATTATAAATAATAGTAGGGAAACATGATGCAAAATGGACGTATCAAGTACCTTGCTTGATGATGATGTGCCACTAGGTGAATTTCTTGATGAACAAATTGCTAGAGCTAAAGATATTGAGAATGCTGAAACTGATGAAATTATTGAAACTGATGAAGTACTTGAAACTGAAAATCTTGAAACACCTATTAGACCGAGCTCCCCTAGATATGAAATGCCTACGATACCTGAAGGTTATGTTATGGATTAGGAGATAGCTAGAGACTTTCTTGCTTGCAATGACAGAGATGATCTTAAGAAGTTATTATGCAAACTGAAAGAAAAATCTTTGAATGCTAGAATGAAATGTGATCCTAAGTTTGCTACTTCACCTATCTTTGTTACCGATAAGGAGTATGAATTCTATGTCGACCCAGAGTTAATTATGGTTGAATCTGATCCTTTCCATGGCTATGAAACTGAAACTGTTGTGACACATCTTACTAAATTAAATGCTATAGCCACCCTATTTGCTCATGATGAGAAGATTCGTTACTATTATATTCCCAAATTATGTCCGTTCTCATTAAAGGGTGATGCTAAGATATGGTACAATACTCTTGCTCCTGGTTGTGTGCGTAGTCCCCAGGATATGATTTACTACTTCTCTGAAAAATATTTTCCTGCTCATAAGAAACAAGCTGCCTTACAGGAAATATTTAACTTTGCAAAATTGAAGAAGAGAGTCTCCCACAAGCTTGGGGGAGGCTTCTCTAATTGCTTAATGCTTTGCCTGATCATCCTCTTAAGAAAAATGAAATACTTGATATCTTCTATAATGGACTAACCAATGTTTCTACTTCCTAGATAGTTGTGCTGGTTGTGTGTTCAGGGAACGAACTGTTGTACAAGCTGAGGAATTATTGAATAATATATTGAAAAATTATGATGATTGGACTCTTCTTGAATCACCGCCTAAACCCACTCCGAAGAAGAGGGGTATCTTATATCTCAGTCCCGAAGATATGCAAGAGGCAAAGAAAAGTATGAAGGAAAAAGGTATTAAAGCAGAGGATGTTAAAAATTTACCTCCTATTGAAGAAATACATGGACTTGACACACCACCACCACCACCAAAGGTGGTAGAGGTAAACTCTTTAATGAAATTTGATGACCCCCCCCCCCCCCCCCCCCCCCCCCCCCCCCCCCCCCCCCCCCCCCCCCCCCCCCCCCCCCCCCCCCCCCCCCCCCCCCCCCCCCCCCCCCCCCCCCCCCCCCCCCCCCCCCCCCCCCCCCCCCCCCCCCCCCCCCCCCCCCCCCCCCCCCCCCCCCCCCCCCCCCCCCCCCCCCCCCCCCCCCCCCCCCCCCCCCCCCCCCCCCCCCCCCCCCCCCCCCCCCCCCCCCCCCCCCCCCCCCCCCCCCCCCCCCCCCCCCCCCCCCCCCCCCCCCCCCCCCCCCCCCCCCCCCCCCCCCCCCCCCCCCCCCCCCCCCCCCCCCCCCCCCCCCCCCCCCCCCCCCCCCCCCCCCCCCCCCCCCCCCCCCCCCCCCCCCCCCCCCCCCCCCCCCCCCCCCCCCCCCCCCCCCCCCCCCCCCCCCCCCCCCCCCCCCCAAAGTGACATCCCTTACAATAAACATCCTAGTCAATGCCTTTATGAGTTTGACATTTACATTAGAAAACAAGATCACTTCAATGAAAATGTTATGAAACAATTGAAATATAATTCTGATATGATTGCTCGCTTGAGTGACTTGTTATTTTGAATTACTAATGATGTTAGGGGTGTGGGAAAGCATGCTTCTGTGGTTCAAACTCAGTTAGAACAATTTGCTAAATCTCAAAGAGAATTGCTTAGTGAAATGAACAATAATATAAATGATTTTGCTGTTAGAGTAGCAACTAGAGGAGGCAAAATGACTCAGGAACCACTTTATCCTGAGGGACACCCTAAAAGAATTGAGCAAGACTCTCAAAGAATTAACCCTGATGCACCTAATCTTTCTAAAAAGAAGAAGAAAAAGAAAATGATAGGACTTTGCATACCTCTAGTGAACCTGAAATAGAAAAACCTCCTGAAAATAATAATGAAGTTTCTATTTCTGATGCTGAAACTCAATCTAGTAATGAACATTCACCTAGTGATAATGAAAAAGATAATGATGATGTTCATGAAGACACTCAACCAAACATTCATAAACAACCAGATAATGATGTTGAAATAGAACCAGCTGTTGATCTTGATAACCCACAACCTAAAAATAAAAGATATGATAAAAGAGGCTTTATTGCTAGAAAACATGGTAAAGAAAGAGAACCATGGGTTCAGAAACCCATGCCCTTTCCACCTAAACCAACTAAGAAAAAAGATGATGAAGAATTTGAATGCTTTGCTGAAATGCTTAGGCCAGTCTTTTTGCGCACTCGCTTGACTGATATTTTAAAGATGGCCCCTTATGCAAAATACATGAAAGACATCATCACTAATAAGAGAAAGATACCGGAAGCTGAAATCTCCACCACCCCCCCCCCCCCCCCCCCCCCCCCCCCCCCCCCCCCCCCCCCCCAGATCCAGGAATACCAACTATACCTTGCTCCATCAAAAGAAATTATGTTAAAATTGCTTTGTGTGATTTAGGAGCTGGTGTTAGTGTTATGCCTTTCTCCTTATATAGAAGACTTGATTTGAATAAACTCACACCTACTGAAATATCTTTGCAAATGGCTGATAAATCAACTGCCATACCTATAGGTATTTGTGAGGATGTGCCCGTCGTTGTTGCAAATTTTACTATCTTAACATACTTTGTTATACTTGAGATGCCCGAGGACGACAACATGTCGATTATCCTTGGTAGACCCTTTTTGAATATTGCAGGGGTTGTTATTTATTGCAATAAAAGCAAGGTCATTTTTCATATCAATGGTAATGAGCATACGGTGCACTTTCCGAAGAATCAATTCCAAGTGAATGGTATTAATGTTATTAAAAAAGCTCCGACACTCACTATTGGAAGTTTTCAAATACCTCTACCTACTGCCCAAAAGAAATATGAAATGCTTATTGTTGGGGACATGCATATCCCCGTTGAGGTAACTTAGTGTTTTACGAAAGTTCTTCGGTTTCATGTTAATCGAAGGTGGTTGTTAATAAGACTTGATCAACCTTATTAATGGATCATTTTTGAGAGGTATGAAGTTGATGAATTTAGTAGGCACAAACTTCTGCTCCCAGTTTTTTTTCTTCTGTTTTTCTTAGTTAAATTAAATAAAATGCCATGTTTATCCCGTTTTCTAGATTTCCCGTGCAATAAAAAATGACCCAAAAATAAAAGTTCTCAGAATGCCTTGAAAATTTAATATGGGGGGGGGGGGGGGGGGGGGGGGGGGGGGGGGGGGGGGGGGGGGGGGGGGGGGGGGGGGGGGGGGGGGGGGGGGGGGGGGGGGGGGGGGGGGGGGGGGGGGGGGGGGGGGGGGGGGGGGGGGGGGGGGGGGGGGGGGGGGGGGGGGGGGGGGGGGGGGGGGGGGGGGGGGGGGGGGGGGGGGGGGGGGGGGGGGGGGGGGGGGGGGGGGGGGGGGGGGGGGGGGGGGGGGGGGGGGGGGGGGGGGGGGGGGGGGGGGGGGGGGGGGGGGGGGGGGGGGGGGGGGGGGGGGGGGGGGGGGGGGGGGGGGGGGGGGGGGGGGGGGGGGGGGGGGGGGGGGGGGGGGGGGGGGGGGGGGGGGGGGGGGGGGGGGGGGGGGGGGGGGGGGGGGGGGGGGGGGGGGGGGGGGGGGGGGGGGGGGGGGGGGGGGGGGGGGGGGGGGGGGGGGGGGGGGGGGGGGGGGGGGGGGGGGGGGGGGGGGGGGGGGGGGGGGGGGGGGGGGGGGGGGGGGGGGGGGGGGGGGGGGGGGGGGGGGGGGGGGGGGGGGGGGGGGGGGGGGGGGGGGGGGGGGGGGGGGGGGGGGGGGGGGGGGGGGGGGGGGGGGGGGGGGGGGGGGGGGGGGGGGGGGGGGGGGGGGGGGGGGGGGGGGGGGGGGGGGGGGGGGGGGGGGGGGGGGGGGGGGGGGGGGGGGGGGGGGGGGGGGGGGGGGGGGGGGGGGGGGGGGGGGGGGGGGGGGGGGGGGGGGGGGGGGGGGGGGGGGGGGGGGGGGGGGGGGGGGGGGGGGGGGGGGGGGGGGGGGGGGGGGGGGGGGGGGGGGGGGGGGGGGGGGGGGGGGGGGGGGGGGGGGGGGGGGGGGGGGGGGGGGGGGGGGGGGGGGGGGGGGGGGGGGGGGGGGGGGGGGGGGGGGGGGGGGGGGGGGGGGGGGGGGGGGGGGGGGGGGGGGGGGGGGGGGGGGGGGGGGGGGGGGGGGGGGGGGGGGGGGGGGGGGGGGGGGGGGGGGGGGGGGGGGGGGGGGGGGGGGGGGGGGGGGGGGGGGGGGGGGGGGGGGGGGGGGGGGGGGGGGGGGGGGGGGGGGGGGGGGGGGGGGGGGGGGGGGGGGGGGGGGGGGGGGGGGGGGGGGGGGGGGGGGGGGGGGGGGGGGGGGGGGGGGGGGGGGGGGGGGGGGGGGGGGGGGGGGGGGGGGGGGGGGGGGGGGGGGGGGGGGGGGGGGGGGGGGGGGGGGGGGGGGGGGGGGGGGGGGGGGGGGGGGGGGGGGGGGGGGGGGGGGGGGGGGGGGGGGGGGGGGGGGGGGGGGGGGGGGGGGGGGGGGGGGGGGGGGGGGGGGGGGGGGGGGGGGGGGGGGGGGGGGGGGGGGGGGGGGGGGGGGGGGGGGGGGGGGGGGGGGGGGGGGGGGGGGGGGGGGGGGGGGGGGGGGGGGGGGGGGGGGGGGGGGGGGGGGGGGGGGGGGGGGGGGGGGGGGGGGGGGGGGGGGGGGGGGGGGGGGGGGGGGGGGGGGGGGGGGGGGGGGGGGGGGGGGGGGGGGGGGGGGGGGGGGGGGGGGGGGGGGGGGGGGGGGGGGGGGGGGGGGGGGGGGGGGGGGGGGGGGGGGGGGGGGGGGGGGGGGGGGGGGGGGGGGGGGGGGGGGGGGGGGGGGGGGGGGGGGGGGGGGGGGGGGGGGGGGGGGGGGGGGGGGGGGGGGGGGGGGGGGGGGGGGGGGGGGGGGGGGGGGGGGGGGGGGGGGGGGGGGGGGGGGGGGGGGGGGGGGGGGGGGGGGGGGGGGGGGGGGGGGGGGGGGGGGGGGGGGGGGGGGGGGGGGGGGGGGGGGGGGGGGGGGGGGGGGGGGGGGGGGGGGGGGGGGGGGGGGGGGGGGGGGGGGGGGGGGGGGGGGGGGGGGGGGGGGGGGGGGGGGGGGGGGGGGGGGGGGGGGGGGGGGGGGGGGGGGGGGGGGGGGGGGGGGGGGGGGGGGGGGGGGGGGGGGGGGGGGGGGGGGGGGGGGGGGGGGGGGGGGGGGGGGGGGGGGGGGGGGGGGGGGGGGGGGGGGGGGGGGGGGGGGGGGGGGGGGGGGGGGGGGGGGGGGGGGGGGGGGGGGGGGGGGGGGGGGGGGGGGGGGGGGGGGGGGGGGGGGGGGGGGGGGGGGGGGGGGGGGGGGGGGGGGGGGGGGGGGGGGGGGGGGGGGGGGGGGGGGGGGGGGGGGGGGGGGGGGGGGGGGGGGGGGGGGGGGGGGGGGGGGGGGGGGGGGGGGGGGGGGGGGGGGGGGGGGGGGGGGGGGGGGGGGGGGGGGGGGGGGGGGGGGGGGGGGGGGGGGGGGGGGGGGGGGGGGGGGGGGGGGGGGGGGGGGGGGGGGGGGGGGGGGGGGGGGGGGGGGGGGGGGGGGGGGGGGGGGGGGGGGGGGGGGGGGGGGGGGGGGGGGGGGGGGGGGGGGGGGGGGGGGGGGGGGGGGGGGGGGGGGGGGGGGGGGGGGGGGGGGGGGGGGGGGGGGGGGGGGGGGGGGGGGGGGGGGGGGGGGGGGGGGGGGGGGGGGGGGGGGGGGGGGGGGGGGGGGGGGGGGGGGGGGGGGGGGGGGGGGGGGGGGGGGGGGGGGGGGGGGGGGGGGGGGGGGGGGGGGGGGGGGGGGGGGGGGGGGGGGGGGGGGGGGGGGGGGGGGGGGGGGGGGGGGGGGGGGGGGGGGGGGGGGGGGGGGGGGGGGGGGGGGGGGGGGGGGGGGGGGGGGGGGCGGTGATGGTTTCCGCCTCCGATAGGGTGCCGGAACGGGCTCCCGATTGGTTTTTCGTGGCTACAGAGGCTTGCGGCGGTGGAACTCCCGATCTAGGGTTTGTTCTGGAGGTTTTGGGATTTATAGGAGGTGTTGGCTTCGGGGACAAGTCAAGGGGGCCCACGAGGCGACGACAAGGACGGGGGGCGCGCCCTAGGGGGGGCGCCCTCCACCCTTGTGGTGGCCTCGGGACTCTTCTCCAATATCTTTTCGTTCTAGTATTTTTTATATTTTCCAAAAATATTCTCCGTAAATTTTCAGCTCATTTGGACTCCGTTTGGTATTCCTTTTCTGTAAAACTCAAAAACAAGGAAAAAACAGAAACTAGCACTGGGCTCTAGGTTAATAGGTTAGTCCCAAAAAATCATATAAAATAGCATATAAATGCATATAAAACATCCAAGATGGATAATATAATAGCATGGAACAATCAAAAATTATAGATACGTTGGAGACGTATCAGTTCTTCACTTAAATTTATTTCAGAGCTCGTTAAAAGCAATGGTAATATATGAAACTAGTCCCAAAGTGATAGATATTCAAGAGGGATATAATAAAAACTTTCATGAAGATCTTTGGACAAAATGAACTTGATTCTTTGTAATAGTTTTGAGATATGATGATAGTAATATGTGAGTCATGTTGGTGAGTAATTATGCTTTAGTAAGAATATTGGTGTTAAGGTTTGTGATTCCCTATGCAAGCATGAAAGTCAATAGTTATGCAATGAAATTACATCCTACTTGTGGTGCATTATTCGGTGTTAGTTATGCTTAATGCTCGTTTATGAGAATTTTCGTTTCTTGGTTGGTTGCTTCTCAATCTATTTGCTAGGCTTTCCTTGTACTAAGTGGGAATACTACTTGTGCATCCAAAATCCTTAAACCCAGTTATGCCATATGAGTCAACCATACCTACCTATATGCGGTATTTCTGTGTTGTTCCAAGTAAATTTATATGTGCCAACTCTAATTTTCAAAATGAATTTCCTTTTTGTGTGCCCGTACCACTCATGAAGCGGCAGGGGGTGGCCAATATTTTCCATGCTAGATGTGTTATTCTCAAGATGAGTGTTTATTCACTTGTCATTGCACGAGAGTGTGGCAGTAATAGGGATGCCCAGTCCCGAAATGAAAAAGAAATTTACTTTATATTGTCAAATAATAAATTCCTTCGAAAGTGTTGGTATGGAAGGCACCCGTGGATACGGCTAGCCATGGATTGTGACAGAATGGTGGAAAAAGTGATGCGGAGCATCCTACGATCATCCCCATGTACACTATGATCACTCCCCATGACCCAAAGAGACATAAGATGAGACCTCAAACATACGCCATTGGACACAAGGTTAACTCGCTCCTCTCCGAACCTTCACTTTCCACATGTGAGACATGGCTACTACCTCAAATGTATGTGCTATGCATGATCAGGAACCAAGAGGAAGACCATGAAGCAGCTAGGAGCATTGGACGAGAAGGCGAGGAATCGGAGCAAGAGGAAGAGCTGCCAAAGCTACAACTCTCGGATGTCCGACGACCTTCGGACGATCGACGGTCTTTGGATGTCCGACGCCTGGAGATTCCACCAGCCAGAAGGACTCTAGCTGAGGCACCCTACAGCGCCCGGACGACCGCCAGACACCGGACATCCTACACTCATCAGTGCCCGGACGACCGACCCCGACCGGAAACCCGGCGCCACTGGACCAGAGCCAAAACGTCGGAAGTCCGGCCTCCTCCGGACGACCGGACCCCCGCGAGCGACCGGACGACCGATGCTTGTCGAACATCCGACACTGCCTGTCTGTGCACACTGTATCGGGCCGAGGCCCATGTACCCATTTCGCCCCTCACTTACCCCTTCATGGCCCTAGACTATATATACTCCTTCCCTTTCCTCTAGTTAGGGTTAGCATAGGTTTAGCTCATTTTAGAGATAGAGCTTTGCTCATCCTTGTGGTTCTACTCCATCGAGAGACCGCGACCTCTACGGAGAAGATCCACGCTTGGATTCAAGGCCCCTCACGGGAAGATCCCTCGCGGATTCAAGGCCTCCTCACGGAGATGAACTAGTTACCGTTTGTATCGTCCTTTGTTGACTTTGGATCGTGTTTCTCTCTTTATGTTCATGGATCTAGCACATGTGTGATCGTTCCCATTGATTTGAGTGTTTCCCCTCGTGTTTCCCCTTGCGTTCTTCATGTTCTTCATAGGATCCCCTCCATTTCGTGAAAGATCGGCCTTAGGGTTTCCACCCTACATCAAAAAGGAATAAACTTTATTTTATGTTTGGGAACCGCCTATGATGTATTTAGCATGGAAGGTATTGGGAATTACTCGGGCATTTTCGTTGACGGGAAAAGCATGCCTCTCAAAATAATTTTTATCTCTCAATTTAAGCTTTGAGCTCTGGCACCTCTACAAATCTCTGCTTCCCTCTGCGAAGGGCCTATCTATTTACTTTTATGCAAAAAAAATTTGAGTCTCTATCTTCTCTTATAAAGCACCAACTAGGGAGCACTATGATCATACTTGAGCATTGGATGTAGCTAATATTCGAGTGTGTTTTATGAATGGATCAATGATTGAGCATGATGGGCTACGGATAGCTTTTTTTAGTGTTGATATTTTGAAAGACATGGTTGCTTGTTGATATGCTTGAGTATTGAAGTCTTCATGTCAATTATAGAATATTGCTTTGAACCATCTAAAAGTCTAAATGTTCATGCTACAAAAGAAAAGAATATGTGATGAACATGTTAGGCAACATTAATTCCACATAAAAAAATTTGTTTTTATCATTTACCTACTCAAGGACGAGCAGGAATTAAGCTTGGGGATGCTGATACTCCAACGTATCTATAATTTTTTATTGTTCCATGTTGTTATATTATCATTCTTGCATGTTTTATATTCATTTTATAGCAACATTATATCATTTTTTGGGACTAACCTATTGACATAGTGCCCAGTGCCAGTTGCTGTTTTTTGCTTGTTTTTTACTTCCCAGAATATCCATATCAAACGGAGTCCAATCGTAGTGAAACTTTTTGGAGATTTTTTCCAGCCCAGAAGACAACTTGGAAGCCAAGGAAGTGCACGAGGGGAGGCCCGTGGGGCCCACCACCCACCTGGGCGCGCCCTGATGGGTGGTGGGGCCCACGGAGGTCTCCTCCACCGCCTCTCAACTCTATAAATACCCAGATATTCCAGAAACACAATTCCAGCCACCGCAAGTTCCAGAACCACGAGATCCAATCTAGAGCCCTATTCCGGCACTTTGTCGGAGGGGAACACAATCAAGGAGGGGTTCATCATCCTCATTGGTGCTCCTCCGATGACGCGTGAGTAGTTCACCATAGATCTACGAGTCCGTAGGCAGTAGCTAGATGGCTTCTTCTCTCTTTTTTATTCTCAATACAATGTTCTCCTCGATGTTCTTGGAGATCTATTTGATGTAATGACTTTTTGAGGTGTGTTTGTTGGGATCTGATGAAGTGCGAGTTTATGATCAGATCTATCTATGAATATTATTTGAGCTTTCTTTGATCTCTTATATGCATGATTGTTATAGCCTCGTATTTCTTCTCCGAAACTTTGGTTTGGTTTGGCCAACTAGATTGATTTTTCTTGCAATGGGAAGAGGTGCTTTGTGATGGGTTCGGTCTTGCGGTGTCCTCACCCAGTGACAGAAGATGTTGGGGATATAACCCCACAGTATAACCCTCCCGGAAAGGGCCGGGTCAAGTCATTGACGATTCTTGGAGTTAGGCCTCAGATAGGCCAGGACGATCAAGACACAGGACCAGAAGGGCGGCTCAAAAGATGGGTCGGCTTAAGGCCCGAAGCCAGAAGGCGGCATGCGGCCCGGAGGTGTAAGCCGCCATACGGTGTCTTGTCATTAAAGGCAAGGTGACTTAGAGTTAGGCTCGGTTACGGATCATGAGCCGACCTGGACTCTTGTAAGCCGGAGGCCTCGACTTGTATATAAAGAAGAGTCCCCGGCACAGAATAGGGCAAGTTACAATCAATCGATAGCTAGGTCAAGCGAATCCGCTCCCTTGTAATCCATACTCAAGCAATACGCAGAAAAGCAGGAGCAGGCTTTTACCTCCACCGCGAGGGGCCGAACCTGGGTAAACTCGTGTCCTTCGACCCGCTCAACCCCGGCAAGCTAATCACCGATTGCGATGGCCAAGGAGATGAACTTGAGCTGGGTCAGATGTCTAGGTGACTCATACCTTGTTGCACAACAAGTATCAGGGAAGTGGGATTCTAAAGACCCACTCATGGTGGCTTATCGTCAGATGGTGACTAATATCGCTGGTCACTTTAAAGGATATCAAGTGGATCACATAGATCGGTGGCAAAATGAGGCGGCTGATGCATTATCCGACTCAGGTCTCGGCGTAAGCCGGTTCCTCCCAATGTGTTCCTTGATGTCTTGTATAACCCTTCTGTCAAGTTACCATCGAAAGAAGACCTGGCTGTTCCTGACCCGGAAGGACAGTTGGTGGCGGCTCTGCGTGCTATTCTAGACTGGACGGTGCCTTATCTGGCTTATTTCACCAGGGGCAAGTTGCCAGAAGATAAACTTTTTGCAAGACAGATCATAAGGCGGGCAAAGTCCATGACAGTCGTCAATGGCGAGTTACACAGATGTAGCGTTACTGGCGTGTTTCAATGTTGTGTTTCTCCTGATGAAGGCCGAGAAATTCTACAAGAAATTCATGCAGGTGATTGTGGTCATCATGCCGGGTCACGGTCTCTTGTGGCTAAGGCACTTCGACATGGTTTTTTCTGGTTGACGGCTCATGCTGATGCAGAGGATATAGTCCGTAAATGCGATGGATGTCAGAAGTTTACAATATAGGCTCATGTGCCGGCTCAAGAATTACGGATGATCCCAATCACTTGGCCGTTCGCGATCTGGGGGCTTGATATGGTCGGGCCTTTCAAGAGGTCTAAGGACAAGAAAACTCACCTTTTGGTTGCAGTTGATAAATTTACAAAGTGGGTTGAAGCAGAGCCAGTCAGCAATTGTGAGGTGGCAACAGCAGTCCAGTTTGTTAAGAAGCTGATCTTTCGCTTTGGTTATCCTCATAGTATCATCACTGATAATGGGACAAATATATCCAAAGGTGCTATGAAGGAGTTCTGTCAAAGAGAACACATCCGTCTTGATGTATCTTCAGTGGCACATCCACGGTCTAATGGTCAAGTAGAACGTGCTAACCACGAGATATTATGAGGGATTAAGCCCCGGCTCATGGTTCCTTTGGAACGAACGCCGGGTTGTTGGGTTGAAGAGTTGCCTTCGGTGCTTTGGAGTATCAGGACTACCCCCAATAGATCAACTGGCTACACGCCGTTCTTTATGGTTTATGGCGCATAGGCGGTTCTTCCAAGTGATATCCGTCATGACTCGCCCAGAGTGGCGGCTTACGTCGAGACAGACAATGGAACGGCGTGTCAAAATGCTCTGGATGCTTTGGAGGAGGAACGTGATCTTGCGGCGGCTCGATCTACAATTTATTAGCAAGACCTGCGTCGCTATCACAACCACAGAGTTCGAAGTCGGACGTTCCAAGAGGGTGACTTAGTGCTCCGTTTGATTCAAGATCAGACAGGCATGCATAAGCTATCACCCCCTTGGGAAGGGCCCTTTGTGGTTAGCAAAAACCTCAACAACGGGTCATATTATCTCATCGACATACATGAACACGATAAGTCACGTACCTCTGAGGAGACCAACAGGCATTGGAATATTGCTCATCTTCGGCCTTACTATACTTGAGCCACTGGCTCCAATCATTGTACATGCATATCAATGTATATATCTTTTATGATCAACGTAATAAAGCCGTCGAAACTCGGGGTCTCTGTCGTTTCATCTCATATATTGTGCATGAGTCTTTTATTAATTGACCATAAGGTCACTTGGGGGCTTCCAACTCACCGAGTTTAGCTATGTTACCCTCTTGACTGGCAAATAAACGCCATCATATGGGTTAAACTTTCCTGTCTGCTTAATGCTACTCCAAAAGGTGACCCGCTGTACTCTTGACAGTCAATCTTTTATGACCCTGAACTAGTCAAGGTTAAAACGGTGGCTTATGTCACGTGAGAGCTGGCTTACAGAAAGCAAGGATAAACCCACCTGTTTGCTTGTTGCTTCTCCAAAAGGTGACCCACCGTACTCTTGACAGTCAATCTTTTATGACCCTGAACTAGTCAAGGTTAAAACGGCGGCTTATGTCACATGAGAGCTGGCTTACGGGAAGTAAAAATAAACTAAGGCTATCATGCCAAGCTTCATTGAAGCAAGATTTGAGCCTTAAAGGCCAGTCTTTTGTCGAACCTTAAAAGCCGATTTATACATATTGTGATATACATATTTGTATTCCATATTTCTGTCTTTTCAGGAATTTTATGCTCTTGCTCATACTTATGCGCAGACTATAAGTCTTCGGGTTAAAGGAAGTTCGGGTTAGCATTGATCAGTATGGAGCTTCTTATGGCCATGAGCCACCAGGTTATCATCTCAAGATTTTCATGACCATGAGTCATCGGTTATTAACCCGCCATTGCTTCTAAGCAATTAAGTATTACAACTATGGGCTCCCTTGTTCAATGGGTGGTGCAACGAAAGGATGCATATCAGATTATATCAAAAATCCAAGGAGGATTGATAATGCAGCTGCTGGATCATCAGTTAAAAAGCGGTGCACGAAGGCATGTCAGAGCATAAAGTGTTTACTAAGCCTATTACAAGGCTTCAGCTGAGCCCAAATTTCAGCAAAGTTTTTTCACAGGAATGAATCTACTCCTATAAGCCGGCTCTAGCATCATCCGGGTTGTGGCTCTCCGGGTTAACATCTTCTGGTTGTCCTGTAGCGGAAGTCCCCGGGTCATCCTGAGCCAGCTCTTCTTCGCTTCTCATCTGAAGATTGTCCGAGGTCCAGTTGATACCAGTTAAGGCCTCAAAAATGGCTTCATCATTGATGATAGGAGAAGGGTCAACATTAGAGGCAAAAACATGCTTATGCCTTTGCGGAGTTAAATCAACAATGTCAAAAGAAGGTGCCTTGATTCGCGTGTTATTGCTGTCGTAAGCCGGCTGGTACTTCTTCAAATCAAGTTCTTGCGCAAGCTGGCACGCCAATGGCCACATTTCTATGATACACTTCGCATAATCCGCCTCGCTGAAGACAGACCCGTCATCTTTATATTCCGGGAACCCGCCGGCCATCTCTTCAGGGTCCAACTCTGTTTGATATGCTTTTGCCCGGCTTAGTGAAGTTATCGCTCCCGCACGGGCGGCTGACAACTTCAGCTCTTCAATTTGCTTGGGCATTGTCGATAATTGAGCCAGTACATCTTTTATAAGCTGTGGTGGTTTCTTGCCATTTGTTGCCGCCACAAGAGTGCGAGGACTTCCAGCATATAATTTTTTCATCAAGGAATAGATGGCTTTCAGCTTCATCAGCATGTTTTGCCCAAGGTTCGAACTCCTGGCACCGGTCATACATTCAGAACAAAAGTCGCCAGGCGAGTTATAGTCAAATATTTCAAGTCGCCAGGCGGGTTATTTCAATCGATTTAAAGTTTTACTTATCGAAGATGGCGTCGGTCATCTGAGAAATATGGCATTTTAAGCCAGTCAGCTCTTCAACCACTGGTTTCAGCTGATCTTCGGCGCCCTGGGCTCATTTCAATAGAGCAGCCTTTTTCAGTTTCAAAGGCGGATCTTTCTGATTCAAAGTCCGCCTTGATTTTCCCCACTTCTTTTAAAACAGATTCCAAGCTTGATTCAGCTTTGGATCGTCTGATTTTTTCTGATGCAAAAAATTTCTTCAAGCCGGCGAAGTTTGAGTCGGCCAAAGATAATGCTTCTTGCAAGATAAAGTAGACTTTTTGGTTAAGAAGCCGACAATGGTTAAACCCGGTACTTGGGGGCTATTGCATGCATGATAAATTCATTTAAGTCCCAAGCAGATTGCAAGCAATATACTTGGCATCTGGGGGCTAATGCATGTCATTTTTTCTATATTAAAGTGTATTAAAAAACCCGGCTCATCTCATGAAGATAAGCCGGCCCTTGAGGGCTGCAGGACAATTCTTCAAAGTGGTCATATTGAAAGACTCGACTCATCTCATGAAAGATAAGCTGACCCTTGGGGGCTACATGATGTTTTCTGGTAATGAATTGTTTAAAGAACTGGCTCATCATTCATATGATAACCCGGCCCTTGGGGGCTACACTTTGGACTCTACAGAGTTTTCTTTAAGTCTTTATCATACTCAAGTTTTTCCTATGATCAAGACTTGGGGGCTACACAAGGATATATAACAGCGGGAGAGAGTGGAGTGTACCTCATATTTTCTCTTCATCATGCTGACTAAGCTGGCCTCCATGTCCCGGCTTAGGTAGCCAGTGTGTAGTTCTTCAGCACTGAGGGCTTCATAATTTGGCAGTTCAAGTTTTGATTTGCCCCTTTCAAGCAAGGGCGTCTCCTCCTTAGCCGTGTGCTTAGTTAGCACGTTGGAAATTTCTGGCGCTTTATGACTCGCCCCAATAATGGCAATATCATCATTGATCTTCTCGGGAGGAGTTTCTTCAGTCACCTTGATGGGGCTTGAGTTAAGGATGGGACTTGGCGGGTCAAGATTGTCCGTCGGGTCAGCATCAACACCTGTTGGCTCAGTCTGCGGGGGCGGGTTACCCTGGCCATCATGATGATCTTCGGGGTTTTCAATATTGGCTTCAGGGGTCGCCAATACTTGATCTTTCGAGTCAAGAATCTCGGGGGCCTTTGAAGAGTCACCCATTTTTCTCTTCTTGCTTTTGGTTTGGGCCCTGTGATCAAGATAATAGGTTCAAGGACATATGACAGCAGGTTAAGATATCAACAGTTAAAAGCATAGCTACTTACCCGGGATTTATGACCAAGGCAGGCAGCTGTGTAGAAGACGAGTCTCCTGAAGACGGGGGCGACTCCTAATAATTGGAATCATACGGGTTAAGTGTTGCCTGATAAGGCCGGCTTTGGGCAAAGAAGGAGTTGGACTGTGTGGCACCTCGTTATGCCGTTTCCGAGTGGAGGGTTCATGAGTTAACCCGGCCACTAGATCACCTGAACCGCCACTCAGAGTTTGGCGCTTCGACTTGTACTGAGTATACTTCAAAATAAAGTTTGGGTCTAAATGAGCATATGGATGGGAAAAGGGTACCTTTCAGACGACCCGCCTTATCTTCTTTGGAGACAAAGAATCTGAGCTAGAAGAGATGGAAATTACCTTAGCATCCTTGGCCCGGCTGGTTGCTGCCTCATCCTGAGAGTAAGAGGTGTCAGCCAATTCGATAAAAAGACGGCCAAGAGAATCAAGTTCTACCTCTGATTGAGCATCAACCGACTCACCCATAGCGGCCGGCTCAGTCTCAGCGGCGGGTTTATTCCTCTTCCGAGCTGGACCAGTCTTTTTGACTACCTAAGTTTTTCTTTTCTTATTCTAGAAAGCAGAGACAGGCTGCATAAATTAGAAAGGTTAGAAAGCAAAATACAAAGGAAGACAAAGGTTTATGAGCCGGATATAAAGGAATACTTACAAGTGGAGCCGGGTTAAGCTTGTAAAACGGTAACAGACCCGTTTTATTACAGCTTTCCTGAGTCTCGCCGAGCAGACTCTTGACAGTTTTGTTGACCTCCTCAGTGGTAAAATTATCAGAGCTGTACCACTGAGGGTTGTTTGACTCGCCTGAGTATTCACACATTAAGCCTGGTCGGTAGCTTAAAGGGAGGATTCTCCATGCAACCCAGCATCGGGCTAGATCAACCCGAGTTAACCCATTGGCTAGCAAGGCTCTTACTTTTGAATAAGCCGGGAGGGCTTCAGCATGCTCTTCTGGAATAATCTTGCTTGGCGGATTAAAATCTATGGGGAGGCTGTCAACTCTGTAACCCGGCAGAGGGTTTTCACCGGCTGGGGCGGTATTCTTGCAATAGAACCAAGTCCGGACACATCCCTTAGGGTTACTTGGCAGGGTGGCTGAAGGAAAACAGCCATCTCCGCGTCTCTGGATTGAGATTCCACCAAGTTCCAAGCTCGGGCCGTCCGCACATTCAGTTTGGCGGTTCATATAGAAGAATTCTTTGAAGAGAGCGACAGTGGGCTCTATTTGCAGATATGCTTCACAAAAGATTTGAAAATGGCAGATGTTGGATATAGAGTTTGAGCCCAAGTCTTGAGGATGAAAGTTGAAGTAGCTCAAGGCGTCCCGAAAGAATTTTGACCCGGGCAATGTAAAACTCTAAGGATATGGTTAGTAAAAACCACAACTTCCCCTTCGCCAGGTTTGGAAATGTCATCTCCTTGGCCCGCTTGCCAGCCAATTTCTTCCTTAGCCGCCAGAAGACCTTGATCTTGAAATTCTTTGAGGATGAGTTCAGAAACTTGGGACGACACCCAGTTGCAAATGGTGGATTTTGACATATTGAGTCGCCTAAAAGACAACAAAAGGTTGTGGAAATATAAATGGCGGATTACAAAAGAAAAACAATGACCCGTCACTACAATGATATGAACAAAACAACATAATGGATAAGTCGCCTTAATAATGAGCCGGCTCCGGTATAACTCGCCCGGAAAGGGCTGGGTCAAGTCATTGGCGATTCTTGGAGTTAGGCCTCAGATAGGCTAGGACGATCAAGACGCAGGATCAGAAGGGCGGCTCAAAAGATGGGTCGGCTTAAGGCCCGAAGCCAAAAGGCGGCATGCGGCCTGGAGGTGTAATCCGCCATACGGTGTCTTGTCATAAAAGGCAAGGCGACTTAGAGTTAGGCTCGGTTACGGATCAAGACGCGACCTGGACTCTTGTAAGCCGGAGGCCTCGACCTGTATATAAAGGCGAGTCCCCGGCACAAAATAGGGCAAGTTACAATCAATCGATAGCTAGGTCAAGCGAATCCGCTCCCTTGTAATCGATACTCAAGCAATAAGCAGAAAAGCAGGAGTAGGCTTTTACCTCCACCGTGAGGGGCCGAACCTGGGTAAACTTGTGTCCTTCGACCCGCTCAACCCCGACAAGCTAATCATCGATTGCGATGGCCCCACGTCTAAGTCCTCACACTAGGACATCTGTCGTGACAAAACCACGACAGAAGGGGTAGCGAGGCACGCATGTATCGTTGCTATTAAGGATAAAAAGATGAGGTATATTCCTACATGAATAGATCTTGTCTACATCATGTCATCGTTCTTATTGCATTACTCCGTTTCTCCATGAACTTAATACACTAGATGCATGCTGGATAGCGGTCGATGTGTGGAGTAATAGTAGTAGATGCAGGCAGGAGTCGGTCTACTAATCTTGGACGTGATGCCTATATACATGATCATTGCCTTGGATATCGTCATAATTATTTGCTCTTCTATCATTTGCCCAATAGTAATTTGTTTACCCGTCGTATGTAATTTTCTCGAGAGAAGCCACTAGTGAAATCTACGGCCCCCGGGTCTATCTTTTATCATATTGTTTTCAGATCTATTATTCCAAAAACCCAAAAATACCTTGCTATACTTTTTCTTTACTTATTTTATTTCGTGTTTTCGCTAGATCTATTTATCCAATCTCATACAATTTAATCTATCTTTTTACCGTGGAGGGATTGACAACCCCTCTTACGCGTTGGGTTGCAAGTATTTGTTCTTTGTGTGCAGGTACCATTTACATAGTATTGCTTGGTTCTCCTACTGGATTGATAACCTTGGTTTCATAACTGAGGGAAATACTTACCGTTGTTGTGCTGCATCATCATCTCCTCTTCGGGAAAATACCAACGCAGATACAAGCAATCACCCAACTGCGCTTGGACCCCACCGAGGGATCTGAGGGATTTGCGCCTCAATCGCCATAGCCACCCCTCCTCGCCCTTCCAGGCTGGACAACGCCGTCTCCCAGCAATGGCGGCAACGTGTCAGGCAAGTCAGGAAAGAAACCATGTCAAGGGAGGCTGGCACGTCTGCCACCGCTTGGTGATGGCTCGAGAATTTATGATGTTTTTCGAGTGATTCTTATTTGGTTTTCACCGGATCTTTGTCACTTCTCGGATATTTCTAAAGCTATTCCCTGGAAAGAGAAGAAATCCATTTTCCATTGTTTAGCAGGAAATGTCATATATGGAAGGAAACCAAGGATAATTACTGCAAATCAAGCCAATTGGAGCAAGTTCCATGTATCGGCTCAAGCCATCAGGTGCGGCAAATCAAAAGACGGCGTTCCATACGACCTCAAGCGCTTGTATGAGCGATCGTATGGAGTGCCAACCGCTCCACCACGTCTATACAAGGCACTTTCATGAAGGAACCTAGGGGAGAAGATAACCCTAGCCGCCGCCACCATAGCCAGAACAGAAGAAGAGGAGGTCCGAAGAACCTTTGGAGATCTTCTTAGTTTTGGTCCTTTCATCTCCATCATCACCATCCCCTTCACTATTGTAAGAGGAATTCCAAGTTGTGAGAACAATTGTAACTCTATTCAATCTCATCCGGAGATCAAGACTATTTGAATTATCCATTTCATCTTATTGTGGATCCTCCCGATATTATCGATATGGTTTCCATGGGATCTATCTCTGTTGTTATTTCTTTCTTTCTTATGATGCGTGAGTAATTTCCCATAGGTGTGGGAGATGTAGGTGAGTGGTAAGATTCATATGTGCCTAATCTATATGTCGTCATTTGTATTTGTAGTAGTATGATCTGTCTAATATGTTGTTATAATGTGGTGAACCCTATGCGTGTTGTCCAATTTAAGGGCCCAGGGCAACATGATCTCAAGACCTAAACAGGCACATGTTGTTTAGGAAATCTGTGACCTCCGACGTGACAGGTGGAGATATCTATGAGGATCGAAGACAATATGAGATAACGGTGATCGATTAAACCTAGCGCTTGGTACCGGTCCAAGGACCTTAATTGTGGAAGCAACCACTATGTGGCAACGGTGAAGCAGGACCATAGAATGAATCAATGAAATATAATCCCACGAGGAGGATTTTCATAACTTTAGGGTGATCCGTCTACGGAACACACATATCAAATACTACGAGTATAATACAAGGTAACTGGTATTACCGTCACACTGGCACACTTGATATATATTCTTATGATGAAATGAATTCTCACCGCGCCTAATCTCTTCACTGCAGGAAACACCGCTCTCACTTTCATTTATGTTATTTACTTATAAGAGTTTTTACCTTCGCTACTATAAACTTTTTGCCCTTGTTACTCCGGTTTATCAGTTTATTAGGACAATAACGATATCTGCAGAAGCTCAAACTGTTACTTCACACAAGAACTGTGACACCTTGTGTGTGTGACAGAAGCGTCAGTATAAATACTCTCCTCTGCTCTTCATTGGGACGATTACTAATTGGGAAACTTCCACGAAAGTGCTACTTCACCATGTTTGGCTTGTAGGCATCACTTGGGTTCCATGAAGGCCACCGCCACCGCGTCGCCGGGTTACACCCCCGGGGGGGCCTCTCGCTGAAGCATATCCCTCCGGGGCTACTAGCAGTCCGATGAGCGGGCTGCCGGACATGGTAAAGACATGTCGTGCGAGTGGAGATCTATGGCGGCCAGTCGTAAAATAGTTTTACCGCAACCCGGTATAGTTTAGTTAAAAATATGTCCGAAATGTAAATATTTTCGTCTGGTTTGAATGAAAATCATCCGATTTACATGTAATTCATCCGGTTTGTTTAAAACCGATTTGAAATATATACGGATAGCATTGGATGGACGGCCCCCGCATTCATGTTGGTAGACGGATGTTGTGTCTGTTTTACGGGCCAACGTTCAAGATGCCCTAAAGGATCGGCCTAAGACTTTGATGCATGTTGCTCCGTGCTGTACCGTGGACGTGTTGAGCTCGGACTATGCCATAGCTAGTTGATGAATAAAGCAGCAATTTTTCATCAAGAAGAAACCCTAATACGATAGGTATTTTGAGATGAAACGAAGGGAGCATTAAATAGGCTGCAAGCGACGATTATTTTTACCCTAAAACACTGGACCAGTTTTTCTTACCAAGCTTTCATTGGAAAGCAGCCAAATCCAGCCCTGCCAGTGGCAGGCTGCAGTGAAGACGGCGTTGCTGGGTCCAGTACAACGACCACTCTGCCTGCTCCGTGAGTCCAGTAACTCACCAGAACAGAATCATCGTTTTTGGGGGGGGGGGGGGGGGGGGGGGGGGGGGGGGGGGTGCGCCTTTCATTGAACAGAATCATCGTTTGGTTTTTGTATAGAACAAGCCGAAGTCACATCAACCAATTTTTTTTTTTTTGGAAAATATCGTGCAAGGAAGCGAAAAGACAGATCCAAGAAAGTTCTACGCCTTATTAATCAAACACAATTCTCGTTCAGGCTTAAACATGACGAAAACAATCATGTACCGAGAAGTACTCAAGTAAAACAGATAACTGACATTATTATGTCCAAAACCATGGATACTTATTGCAAATTCGTCTTTTGGAAAGAAAAAAACTTGTTGTAAATTCCTTTGGTATGCTGTCCTCTGCTTTGGTTCGGCTCTCCTGCCCTCCTAGACCGTTGGATGGAACCCCGCAGATTGCAGGAGCACCGCCTTGATTTCCTCAGGCTGAGGACCAGGGCCATCCTTGCACTGCTGACATGAAGAACAAACAGAGCAAGTTGAGGGATTTTTTAACGGCACAAAATATTTACATTCTACCGTTTCAGAAAACGTGGTGACAGACTTGTACTACAGTACCTCTGCCTTGAAGACATCCAATGTAAAGTCGTTGAAATAGCTGATAACAGCTTGCTGCACGTCAAGACCAAGGCCTTCAAGGGCCTTCAAGGAAGAATGCACAAGATCTGGCCTGCGAGAGCACATCATGCGGATGTTGACGACCCGACCTTCCCGAAACTTAACCTCAACCTGTTGCAACCAGAGAAAGGAAATAAATCTTAGGTATGCAGATGATCACACAAACTAATGTATACATCAATCTTTTACAACTTTAGTTTTCTTCCCATCTATTGTTAGCTAACATTAGCAAAAAGAAAAAGAATACCATATCATGTCAAGGGGGGCAAATTTCTTGATATGCAGGTTTAGCTCTGCTTGAGTGGAAATTCAGAGAGATCCAGTGATACTTACACATGGTTGCTGAGCAACAGAGCTTGTCAGTTCCTCCTTCACACGAGATGGCAGCGCGGGCATTGTAGGAGTCGGAGGGCGGAAGCTTGTAGGTGTTGGAGGCAGCGAGGACGTGGAAGGAGATGCCTCCAGCTCATTCTGAAGAACATTGATCTTCTGTGTGAGCTCCTTGAGGTACTCGATTGCATCACCAAGAATAGAGGCCCTGTCCATCTAGCCATTGCAACCACATAAATCAGTTAGCCAATCAACCATAGAGAGAAAGGATAATTGGTGAATTCTATGTATGCATAAAGAGAGGGAAGTACAATTCATACTCAAGATGAATTTTGTTCAAAAAATAATTAAAGATGAAATCTCAAGTAATAAACAATTAACCATAGTAGATGATGCAGACTACACCATGATTCATGCTCTTCTCAGCTAAAAAAACTTGTGGATTTTCTTGTGCGTGAAACTAAAAGATTCTCCTTATATATAAATTGATGTCAGGTGTGTGCTCATCATGCTTTGTATCCACTAGATGTTGCATTTTAAGTTAATAAAGAACACCCTTTTATAAAATATAATCATTATAAATAAATGTAGTCGATGTCTTTTGAACAGTTCCATGATGTACAATAGTCTTCGATATTTGAAGTTGCATTTTTCTGGTGGCTCATAGGTAATGCAATAATCATGATTTAAAACTTTATAAAAAAAATTGCAATCTGCTATACCTCTGATAATTGACTAGAACCTGAACAATAAGCACCAAAAACAGATAACAATAGTATATTTGAGAGAAATCTATCTGTAGTACAACTCATGGGCATCAATCACATTTAATTCATATAAGAAGCAACACATAGGAAATAAAATTGTGTTAGTTATTTACTTCGAGAGGTATAAATTCAGTAGCCTTTGTAAATAAAACTTATGGCCATGCAAATACATAATCATCAGTAGAAGCTAAACAGAAAAGCTGGGACGACAAATACTAGAGTAGATCTTAAAGCTAGCCAGAACAAGGTGTGTGTGACTAACAAGGCTAAAACCTCACTTATGATATGAGACGTTCTTCAAACTAGTGTGCATCTACAACTCTACACGAAAAATTGCACCAAAAAATGTATAATTTACTATTTCAGACGGTGAGCTAGGGCATGAATTTTATCATGTAACTATTTTTATGATTTATCTCTCTACAGGGCGTGGCTAACCCATGTTTGTGGCCCTCCGGTCAATCTAGAGTAGGACAACCTTTCCTTTTTTGGAAACTTGCAGGTTCATTTGGCAACTTTTAGAAATCACAGAATTGGCTTTCGAAAAGTCTTGCCTAACTTTTGGAATTTGAAACTCATGGGACTTTTTGAAACTTCTAAAATTTTAAACTTTAAAAAATAAAATTTGAAGTTTCAACTTTCGGAACTTAAACTTCAGAATATTTGAACCAATATATATTTCAATTTTTGGAACTTTCACGGGAAAAAAAGCTCAGAAAAAGCCACATGTGCATGTGCCCCACAACAGGAAAGAGAGCATATGAGAGTGCTCCGCTGGCAGCGTCCAGACGAGAAGACACTCCCCTAATGGGCGGTGAGGGTGCTGCGAGGGAGTAATTTCGCCCTCTACAGCTCTATGATAATTGAGTACAAACAGAACAAGAGACAGCACAGACAGCTATATGGTAAGATGGAAAGCGATTTATTCTAGTAAAATAAATATGCTGATTTAATTCGTTTAAGAAATAGAAATTTGTATATCTGGCTACTACTAATGACAATATGATGGATACGCCAACTTTAATGATTTGAATTTTCGGAAATTTTGAAACTTTCACACAAAAATAAGTCTAGAAAAAAGCCACATATGCATGGGCGCCACACCGAGAAAGAGAACATAGGTCACGTGTGTGGGCCCCTATGCCTAACTGTGTCCCGGCGAGTAGACGATCCCCCGACGGGTGGTTAGCCGTGGAGGAGTAATTTCGCTAGCTACAACTCTACGATAATCGAGTGGAAACGGAACAAGTGCCAGCAGAGACAGTGAATGGCGATACGCTGGACAGCAATTTACCTTTACTAAAATAAATGTGCCGATTTAATTCGTACGATAAATAGAAATCCGTATATCAAGCGACTACTGATGACAAAATTACGACAATTTAATTTATACATGAAAAGAATACATATACAGCATACCTAGTAATGACTAATACCTAAAATTACTGTAATATTTTTTTTGCGGGTTAAAATTACTCTAATCTAACTCAGGCAACTAGAAATATGATAGGCAGTCATCCTAAAACACTAGAATTACGGTCATGCCAAATAGAGAGAACCATCAACGCAAAATAATGCAAAGATAACATGGACTAAGGGAAAAAAATTATATGAGACCAGGTCTCACGATTAGCAGGTGAGACCCACCCTGATGGATGACACGTGGCATTCACAAATCACAAAGCATCTACCCCACCCCCACTATCAGGATGACACGTGGCATTCACAAATCACAAAGCATCTGGGGGTGGGGTAGATGCTTTGTGATTTGTGAATGCCACGTGTCATCCATCAGGATGAGTCTCACCTGCTAACCCGTGAGACCTGGTCTCATAGAATTATTTTCCTGGACTAAGGGGTGTGTATGCTAAACCACAGAACTTGTCAGTAGATGCTAAACCACAGAACTTGTCAGACTAAGTGGTGTGTATGCCGGGCAACAAACTGTGAGCTAAGGTTTCTGTTATTCTGTAGATGACACACAGACGTTTCAAAGCCTGTGTTGATCCATAATCTACAGGTAGAACTGCACCTGAGATGCGCTGATGAACTGTGACAAACAATACAATGAGAACGATACTTCTAACTGAAAAAGGCAAAGAATTTCTCACCTTGGTGATCCTGGGCACGACAGACCGAAGCGCGTACAGCCGGTCGTTGAGCTTCTTCCGGCGACGGCGCTCCGCCATGAGGTTCTTGGCCGGCATCCCCTTCTTCTTCCCCTTCCCGTCGGGGGGGGGGGGGGGGGGGGGGGGGGGGGGGGGGGGGGGGGGGGGGGGGGGGGGGGGGGGGGGGGGGGGGGGGGGGGGGGGGGGGGGGGGGGGGGGGGGGGGGGGGGGGGGGGGGGGGGGGGGGGGGGGGGGGGGGGGGGGGGGGGGGGGGGGGGGGGGGGGGGGGGGGGGGGGGGGGGGGGGGGGGGGGGGGGGGGGGGGGGGGGGGGGGGGGGGGGGGGGGGGGGGGGGGGGGGGGGGGGGGGGGGGGGGGGGGGGGGGGGGGGGGGGGGGGGGGGGGGGGGGGGGGGGGGGGGGGGGGGGGGGGGGGGGGGGGGGGGGGGGGGGGGGGGGGGGGGGGGGGGGGGGGGGGGGGGGGGGGGGGGGGGGGGGGGGGGGGGGGGGGGGGGGGGGGGGGGGGGGGGGGGGGGGGGGGGGGGGGGGGGGGGGGGGGGGGGGGGGGGGGGGGGGGGGGGGGGGGGGGGGGGGGGGGGGGGGGGGGGGGGGGGGGGGGGGGGGGGGGGGGGGGGGGGGGGGGGGGGGGGGGGGGGGGGGGGGGGGGGGGGGGGGGGGGGGGGGGGGGGGGGGGGGGGGGGGGGGGGGGGGGGGGGGGGGGGGGGGGGGGGGGGGGGGGGGGGGGGGGGGGGGGGGGGGGGGGGGGGGGGGGGGGGGGGGGGGGGGGGGGGGGGGGGGGGGGGGGGGGGGGGGGGGGGGGGGGGGGGGGGGGGGGGGGGGGGGGGGGGGGGGGGGGGGGGGGGGGGGGGGGGGGGGGGGGGGGGGGGGGGGGGGGGGGGGGGGGGGGGGGGGGGGGGGGGGGGGGGGGGGGGGGGGGGGGGGGGGGGGGGGGGGGGGGGGGGGGGGGGGGGGGGGGGGGGGGGGGGGGGGGGGGGGGGGGGGGGGGGGGGGGGGGGGGGGGGGGGGGGGGGGGGGGGGGGGGGGGGGGGGGGGGGGGGGGGGGGGGGGGGGGGGGGGGGGGGGGGGGGGGGGGGGGGGGGGGGGGGGGGGGGGGGGGGGGGGGGGGGGGGGGGGGGGGGGGGGGGGGGGGGGGGGGGGGGGGGGGGGGGGGGGGGGGGGGGGGGGGGGGGGGGGGGGGGGGGGGGGGGGGGGGGGGGGGGGGGGGGGGGGGGGGGGGGGGGGGGGGGGGGGGGGGGGGGGGGGGGGGGGGGGGGGGGGGGGGGGGGGGGGGGGGGGGGGGGGGGGGGGGGGGGGGGGGGGGGGGGGGGGGGGGGGGGGGGGGGGGGGGGGGGGGGGGGGGGGGGGGGGGGGGGGGGGGGGGGGGGGGGGGGGGGGGGGGGGGGGGGGGGGGGGGGGGGGGGGGGGGGGGGGGGGGGGGGGGGGGGGGGGGGGGGGGGGGGGGGGGGGGGGGGGGGGGGGGGGGGGGGGGGGGGGGGGGGGGGGGGGGGGGGGGGGGGGGGGGGGGGGGGGGGGGGGGGGGGGGGGGGGGGGGGGGGGGGGGGGGGGGGGGGGGGGGGGGGGGGGGGGGGGGGGGGGGGGGGGGGGGGGGGGGGGGGGGGGGGGGGGGGGGGGGGGGGGGGGGGGGGGGGGGGGGGGGGGGGGGGGGGGGGGGGGGGGGGGGGGGGGGGGGGGGGGGGGGGGGGGGGGGGGGGGGGGGGGGGGGGGGGGGGGGGGGGGGGGGGGGGGGGGGGGGGGGGGGGGGGGGGGGGGGGGGGGGGGGGGGGGGGGGGGGGGGGGGGGGGGGGGGGGGGGGGGGGGGGGGGGGCAGGAGTCGGTCTACTAATCTTGGACGTGATGCCTATATATTAATCATTGCCATGGATATCATCATAATTATTCGATGTTCTATCAATTGCCCAACAGTAATTAGTTTACCCACCGTGTGCTATTTTTCTCGAGAGAAGCCACTAGTGAAATCTATGGCCCCCGGTCTATCTTTTATCATATTGCTTTCCGATCTATTTTTTATCGTATTTGTTTTCAGATCTATTATTCCAAAAACCCAAAAATACTTTGCTGCACTTTTCATTTGCATCTTTTATTTCGTGTTTTATTCAGATCTATTTATCCAAACACATACAAACCAATCTATCTTTTTACCGAGGAGGGATTGACAACCCCTCTTACGCATTGGGCTGTGAGGATTTGTTCTTTGTGTGCATGTACCATTTACATAGTGTTGCTTGGTTCTCCTACTAGATTGATACCTTGGTTTCATAACTGAGGGAAGTACCTACCGTAGCTGTACTGCATCATCCCTTCCTCTTTGGGGAAATACTGACGCAATTTCAAGCCGCATCAAAAGGAATTTCTGGCGCCATTGCCGGGGAGACATCATCAACATCTATCAGGTTCCTAATCACAAATCTCAGGGGGGGGGGGGGGGGGGGGGGGGGGGGGGGGGGGGGGGGGGGGGGGGGGGGGGGGGGGGGGGGGGGGGGGGGGGGGGGGGGGGGGGGGGGGGGGGGGGGGGGGGGGGGGGGGGGGGGGGGGGGGGGGGGGGGGGGGGGGGGGGGGGGGGGGGGGGGGGGGGGGGGGGGGGGGGGGGGGGGGGGGGGGGGGGGGGGGGGGGGGGGGGGGGGGGGGATGATGGCCTAACTCCTAAAATTGGATGATCTAGCAATCTGGATGCTAAAACTTTTGGTTTGGGGCAAGGGAACATTATAGAAAAAGAAGCTATCCAAGAATTCTTCAATTGTGTTGGAAATTTGACCCTTGATGATGCTCCTATACTTAAAAGAACAAAATCTTACGTGGAAGCTATTTCAGCACTAGCTCTGAAACTTGAAAACAGATTTATCCATACTCAACCTACCTTGCAAAGATTGTTTTATAAGCTACCCATTATAAAGGATCCGGAAGCTAAAAAGCTAGCTACCGTTGTTCTCATGAATGAATTTGATCACATAGTATGGGAAGCTAGGGATTTTTTTTATTTTTATGGCATGAACCATGAAAAACCGGTAATAAATGAGATCCTTTACAATAGTGATTATGTGTTGAGACATTTGCTAGGAAATAATCAAAAAAAATTATGAGAATCTTAAAAAGGAAGTCCCCGTTTTAGATATGATCCAACAAGTTTTCAATGACGTTAATCAACAATATTCTTGGATTGTGGCCAAAAATCAAAGGGGATACGTAGATGGGCAACTTGAAAATGCTAAAATTTCTATGGATAATGTGTTTCAAGTTATATTTGCAAAACCTTCTGCCAAAAACACATCTATGAAAAATAAGAAGAAAGATGACAATACTTGAATCTATGCATTATGCCTAGCTAGGGGCATAAAACAATAGCACTTGTTGGGAGGCAACCCAATGAATAAAATTTATTTTTGCCTTTTTCTTTCTGTTCTTGAGTGTTTGCACAATTATGCCTCTATTATTATTGTGTTTTTATGTTATAATTAGTGTTTGTGCCAAGTAAAGCCTTTGGGATAGCTTTGGTAATAGTTGATTTGATCCTGTTGAAAAACAGAAACTTTTGCATCCAGTAACATAATTGTTTAAATTCACATAAGTGACAATAAATTCTAAATTGTTTACACAATATTGATATACAAATTTCCTATGTTGTCCTAATTTTTCAGAATTTTTGGAGTTACAAAAGTATGAGAACAATTCAAATCTTTACAGACTGTTCTGTTTTTTGACAGATTCTGTTGGGGGGGGGGGGGGGGGGGGGGGGGGGGGGGGGGGGGGGGGGGGGGGGGGGGGGGGGGGGGGGGGGGGGGGGGGGGGGGGGGGGGGGGGGGGGGGGGGGGGGGGGGGGGGGGGGGGGGGGGGGGGGGGGGGGGGGGGGGGGGGGGGGGGGGGGGGGGGGGGGGGGGGGGGGGGGGGGGGGGGGGGGGGGGGGGGGGGGGGGGGGGGGGGGGGGGGGGGGGGGGGGGGGGGGGGGGGGGGGGGGGGGGGGGGGGGGGGGGGGGGGGGGGGGGGGGGGGGGGGGGGGGGGGGGGGGGGGGGGGGGGGGGGGGGGGGGGGGGGGGGGGGGGGGGGGGGGGGGGGGGGGGGGGGGGGGGGGGGGGGGGGGGGGGGGGGGGGGGGGGGGGGGGGGGGGGGGGGGGGGGGGGGGGGGGGGGGGGGGGGGGGGGGGGGGGGGGGGGGGGGGGGGGGGGGGGGGGGGGGGGGGGGGGGGGGGGGGGGGGGGGGGGGGGGGGGGGGGGGGGGGGGGGGGGGGGGGGGGGGGGGGGGGGGGGGGGGGGGGGGGGGGGGGGGGGGGGGGGGGGGGGGGGGGGGGGGGGGGGGGGGGGGGGGGGGGGGGGGGGGGGGGGGGGGGGGGGGGGGGGGGGGGGGGGGGGGGGGGGGGGGGGGGGGGGGGGGGGGGGGGGGGGGGGGGGGGGGGGGGGGGGGGGGGGGGGGGGGGGGGGGGGGGGGGGGGGGGGGGGGGGGGGGGGGGGGGGGGGGGGGGGGGGGGGGGGGGGGGGGGGGGGGGGGGGGGGGGGGGGGGGGGGGGGGGGGGGGGGGGGGGGGGGGGGGGGGGGGGGGGGGGGGGGGGGGGGGGGGGGGGGGGGGGGGGGGGGGGGGGGGGGGGGGGGGGGGGGGGGGGGGGGGGGGGGGGGGGGGGGGGGGGGGGGGGGGGGGGGGGGGGGGGGGGGGGGGGGGGGGGGGGGGGGGGGGGGGGGGGGGGGGGGGGGGGGGGGGGGGGGGGGGGGGGGGGGGGGGGGGGGGGGGGGGGGGGGGGGGGGGGGGGGGGGGGGGGGGGGGGGGGGGGGGGGGGGGGGGGGGGGGGGGGGGGGGGGGGGGGGGGGGGGGGGGGGGGGGGGGGGGGGGGGGGGGGGGGGGGGGGGGGGGGGGGGGGGGGGGGGGGGGGGGGGGGGGGGGGGGGGGGGGGGGGGGGGGGGGGGGGGGGGGGGGGGGGGGGGGGGGGGGGGGGGGGGGGGGGGGGGGGGGGGGGGGGGGGGGGGGGGGGGGGGGGGGGGGGGGGGGGGGGGGGGGGGGGGGGGGGGGGGGGGGGGGGGGGGGGGGGGGGGGGGGGGGGGGGGGGGGGGGGGGGGGGGGGGGGGGGGGGGGGGGGGGGGGGGGGGGGGGGGGGGGGGGGGGGGGGGGGGGGGGGGGGGGGGGGGGGGGGGGGGGGGGGGGGGGGGGGGGGGGGGGGGGGGGGGGGGGGGGGGGGGGGGGGGGGGGGGGGGGGGGGGGGGGGGGGGGGGGGGGGGGGGGGGGGGGGGGGGGGGGGGGGGGGGGGGGGGGGGGGGGGGGGGGGGGGGGGGGGGGGGGGGGGGGGGGGGGGGGGGGGGGGGGGGGGGGGGGGGGGGGGGGGGGGGGGGGGGGGGGGGGGGGGGGGGGGGGGGGGGGGGGGGGGGGGGGGGGGGGGGGGGGGGGGGGGGGGGGGGGGGGGGGGGGGGGGGGGGGGGGGGGGGGGGGGGGGGGGGGGGGGGGGGGGGGGGGGGGGGGGGGGGGGGGGGGGGGGGGGGGGGGGGGGGGGGGGGGGGGGGGGGGGGGGGGGGGGGGGGGGGGGGGGGGGGGGGGGGGGGGGGGGGGGGGGGGGGGGGGGGGGGGGGGGGGGGGGGGGGGGGGGGGGGGGGGGGGGGGGGGGGGGGGGGGGGGGGGGGGGGGGGGGGGGGGGGGGGGGGGGGGGGGGGGGGGGGGGGGGGGGGGGGGGGGGGGGGGGGGGGGGGGGGGGGGGGGGGGGGGGGGGGGGGGGGGGGGGGGGGGGGGGGGGGGGGGGGGGGGGGGGGGGGGGGGGGGGGGGGGGGGGGGGGGGGGGGGGGGGGGGGGGGGGGGGGGGGGGGGGGGGGGGGGGGGGGGGGGGGGGGGGGGGGGGGGGGGGGGGGGGGGGGGGGGGGGGGGGGGGGGGGGGGGGGGGGGGGGGGGGGGGGGGGGGGGGGGGGGGGGGGGGGGGGGGGGGGGGGGGGGGGGGGGGGGGGGGGGGGGGGGGGGGGGGGGGGGGGGGGGGGGGGGGGGGGGGGGGGGGGGGGGGGGGGGGGGGGGGGGGGGGGGGGGGGGGGGGGGGGGGGGGGGGGGGGGGGGGGGGGGGGGGGGGGGGGGGGGGGGGGGGGGGGGGGGGGGGGGGGGGGGGGGGGGGGGGGGGGGGGGGGGGGGGGGGGGGGGGGGGGGGGGGGGGGGGGGGGGGGGGGGGGGGGGGGGGGGGGGGGGGGGGGGGGGGGGGGGGGGGGGGGGGGGGGGGGGGGGGGGGGGGGGGGGGGGGGGGGGGGGGGGGGGGGGGGGGGGGGGGGGGGGGGGGGGGCCAGCATGCATCTAGTGTATTAAGTTCATGGAGAAACGGAGTAATGCAATAAGGACGATGACATGATGTAGACAAGATCTATTCATGTAGTAATAGACCCCATCTTGTTATCCTTAATAGCAATGATACATGCGTGCCTCGGTGCCCCTTCTGTCACTGGGAGAGGACACCGCAAGATCGAACCCATCACAAAGCACCTCTTCCCATGGCAAGAAAAATCGATATAGTTGGCCTAACTAAACCAAAGATTCGAACAAGAAATACGAGACTATAAATAATCATGCATATAAGAGATCAAAGAAAACTCAAATAATATTCATGGATATAGATCTGATCATGAACTCAAAGTTCATCGGATCCCAACAAAAACACCACAAAAAGGTTTACATCAAATAGATCTCTAAGAGACCATTGTATTGAGAATCAATAAGAGAGAAGAAGCCATCTAGCTACTGCCTACGGACCCTTAGGTCAATGGTGGACTACTCACGCATCATCGGAGAGGCACCAATGAGGATGATGAACCCCTCCGTGATGGTGTTAGATTGGATCTCATGGTTCTGGAACTTGCGGTGCCTGGAATTGTGTTTCATTGGCTCCCCTAGGGTTTCTGGAATATTTGGGAATTTATAGGGTGAAGAGGCGGTGCAGGAGACCCTCGTGGGCCCCACAACCCACCAGGGCGCCCCTGGGCTCCTTGGTGCGCCCTGGTGTCTTGTGGTCCTCATGGGCCTCCTCCCAGGTGGTTTCTTGGCCCCCAAGGTGTCTTCTGGTCCAAAAAAATCTCCAAAAAGTTTCATTGCATTTAGACTCCGTTTGGTACTGATATTCTGTGAAGTAAAAAACAAGCAAAAAACAGCAACTGGCACTGGGCACTATTGATACGTCTCCAACGTATCTATAATTTTTTATTGTTCCATGCTATTATATGGGGGGGGGGGGGGGGGGGGGGGGGGGGGGGGGGGGGGGGGGGGGGGGGGGGGGGGGGGGGGGGGGGGGGGAGAGCCCAGTGCCAGTTTCTATTTTTTCCTTGTTTTTGAGCTTCGCAGAAAAGGAATACCAAACGGAGTCCAAATGGAATAGAACGTCACGATGATTCTTGGACCAGAAGACACCCAGGAGACTTGGAGTTGAAGTTCGAAGAGCCATGAGGTAGTGACAAGGGTGGAGGGCGCGCCCAGGGGGGTAGGGCGCGCCTCCCTACCTTGTGGGCCCCTCGGTGACCCCCTGACCTAGATCTTCCTCCTATATATTCACATATATTCCCAACCCACTAGAGGCATCCACAAAAACACTTTTCCACCACCACAACCTTCTGTTCCCATGAGATCCCATCTTGGGGCCTTTTCTGGCACCCTGCCGGAGGGGGAATCGATCACGGAGGGCTTCTACATCAACCATATTGCCCTTCCGATGAAGCGTGAGTAGTTTACCTCAGACCTATGGGTCCGTAGCTAGTAGCTAGATGGCTTCTTCTCTCTCTTTGATTCTCAATACAATGTTCTCCTTGATGTTCTTGGAGATCTATCCGATGTAATCTTCTTTTACGGTGTGTTTGCCGACCCCCCCCCCCCCCCCCCCCCCCCCCCCCCCCCCCCCCCCCCCCCCCCCCCCCCCCCCCCCCCCCCCCCCCCCCCCCCCCCCCCCCCCCCCCCCCCCCCCCCCCCCCCCCCCCCCCCCCCCCCCCCCCCCCCCCCCCCCCCCCCCCCCCCCCCCCCCCCCCCCCCCCCCCCCCCCCCCCCCCCCCCCCCCCCCCCCCCCCCCCCCCCCCCCCCCCCCCCCCCCCCCCCCCCCCCCCCCCCCCCCCCCCCCCCCCCCCCCCCCCCCCCCCCCCCCCCCCCCCCCCCCCCCCCCCCCCCCCCCCCCCCCCCCCCCCCCCCCCCCCCCCCCCCCCCCCCCCCCCCCCCCCCCCCCCCCCCCCCCCCCCCCCCCCCCCCCCCCCCCCCCCCCCCCCCCCCCCCCCCCCCCCCCCCCCCCCCCCCCCCCCCCCCCCCCCCCCCCCCCCCCCCCCCCCCCCCCCCCCCCCCCCCCCCCCCCCCCCCCCCCCCCCCCCCCCCCCCCCCCCCCCCCCCCCCCCCCCCCCCCCCCCCCCCCCCCCCCCCCCCCCCCCCCCCCCCCCCCCCCCCCCCCCCCCCCCCCCCCCCCCCCCCCCCCCCCCCCCCCCCCCCCCCCCCCCCCCCCCCCCCCCCCCCCCCCCCCCCCCCCCCCCCCCCCCCCCCCCCCCCCCCCCCCCCCCCCCCCCCCCCCCCCCCCCCCCCCCCCCCCCCCCCCCCCCCCCCCCCCCCCCCCCCCCCCCCCCCCCCCCCCCCCCCCCCCCCCCCCCCCCCCCCCCCCCCCCCCCCCCCCCCCCCCCCCCCCCCCCCCCCCCCCCCCCCCCCCCCCCCCCCCCCCCCCCCCCCCCCCCCCCCCCCCCCCCCCCCCCCCCCCCCCCCCCCCCCCCCCCCCCCCCCCCCCCCCCCCCCCCCCCCCCCCCCCCCCCCCCCCCCCCCCCCCCCCCCCCCCCCCCCCCCCCCCCCCCCCCCCCCCCCCCCCCCCCCCCCCCCCCCCCCCCCCCCCCCCCCCCCCCCCCCCCCCCCCCCCCCCCCCCCCCCCCCCCCCCCCCCCCCCCCCCCCCCCCCCCCCCCCCCCCCCCCCCCCCCCCCCCCCCCCCCCCCCCCCCCCCCCCCCCCCCCCCCCCCCCCCCCCCCCCCCCCCCCCCCCCCCCCCCCCCCCCCCCCCCCCCCCCCCCCCCCCCCCCCCCCCCCCCCCCCCCCCCCCCCCCCCCCCCCCCCCCCCCCCCCCCCCCCCCCCCCCCCCCCCCCCCCCCCCCCCCCCCCCCCCCCCCCCCCCCCCCCCCCCCCCCCCCCCCCCCCCCCCCCCCCCCCCCCCCCCCCCCCCCCCCCCCCCCCCCCCCCCCCCCCCCCCCCCCCCCCCCCCCCCCCCCCCCCCCCCCCCCCCCCCCCCCCCCCCCCCCCCCCCCCCCCCCCCCCCCCCCCCCCCCCCCCCCCCCCCCCCCCCCCCCCCCCCCCCCCCCCCCCCCCCCCCCCCCCCCCCCCCCCCCCCCCCCCCCCCCCCCCCCCCCCCCCCCCCCCCCCCCCCCCCCCCCCCCCCCCCCCCCCCCCCCCCCCCCCCCCCCCCCCCCCCCCCCCCCCCCCCCCCCCCCCCCCCCCCCCCCCCCCCCCCCCCCCCCCCCCCCCCCCCCCCCCCCCCCCCCCCCCCCCCCCCCCCCCCCCCCCCCCCCCCCCCCCCCCCCCCCCCCCCCCCCCCCCCCCCCCCCCCCCCCCCCCCCCCCCCCCCCCCCCCCCCCCCCCCCCCCCCCCCCCCCCCCCCCCCCCCCCCCCCCCCCCCCCCCCCCCCCCCCCCCCCCCCCCCCCCCCCCCCCCCCCCCCCCCCCCCCCCCCCCCCCCCCCCCCCCCCCCCCCCCCCCCCCCCCCCCCCCCCCCCCCCCCCCCCCCCCCCCCCCCCCCCCCCCCCCCCCCCCCCCCCCCCCCCCCCCCCCCCCCCCCCCCCCCCCCCCCCCCCCCCCCCCCCCCCCCCCCCCCCCCCCCCCCCCCCCCCCCCCCCCCCCCCCCCCCCCCCCCCCCCCCCCCCCCCCCCCCCCCCCCCCCCCCCCCCCCCCCCCCCCCCCCCCCCCCCCCCCCCCCCCCCCCCCCCCCCCCCCCCCCCCCCCCCCCCCCCCCCCCCCCCCCCCCCCCCCCCCCCCCCCCCCCCCCCCCCCCCCCCCCCCCCCATATCATTTGAAGTTTGGATTGCCTGTTTCTCTTCACATGGAAAACCGTTATTTTTAGAATGCTTGTTTGATTCACTTATAATTGTTAGAGTATGGTCTTTTGTAGAAAGAATTAAACTCTCATGCTTCACTTATATCTATTTAGAGAGTCAACGGGAATTGGTCATTTGCATGGTTAGTCATAAAATCCTACATAAAACTTGTGGATCACTGAATATGATATGTTTGATTCCTTGCAATAGTTTTGTGATATAGATATGGAATATGTGGGAGGTACTAGTAAACGGTTGTGGTTAGTAAGAATATTGGTGTTAAGGCTTGTGATTCCCGAAGCATGCACGTATAGTCTCTCGTTATGCTATGAAGTTGGAGCATCATTTATTATTGATTGTCTTCCTTATGAGTGGCGGTCGGGGACAAGCGATGGTATTTTCCTACCAATCTATCCCCCTAGGGGCATGTGTAGTAGAACTTTGCTTCGAGGGCTAATAAACTTTTGCAATAAGTATATGAGTTCTTTATGCCCCCCCCCCCCCCCCCCCCCCCCCCCCCCCACTCTCACCCTTCCACCATTGCTAGCCTCTCTAGTACCGCGGAACTTTCGCCGGTACCGTACACCCACCATATACCCTTCCTCAAAACAGCCACCATACCTACCTATTATGGCATTTCCATTGCCATTCCGAGATATATTGCCATGCAACTTTCGACCGTTCCGTTTATTATGACACGCTTCATCATTGTCATATTGCTTTGCATGATCATGTAGTTGACACAGTATTTGTGGCAAAGCCACCATTCATAATTTTTATACATGACACTCTTGAGTCATTGCACATCCCGGTACACCGTCGGAGGCATTCATATAGAGTCATATTTTGTTCTGAGTATCGAGTTGTAATTCTTGAGTTGTAAGTAAATAAAAGTGTGATGATCTTCATTATTAGAGCATTGTCCCATGTGAGGATAGGATGATGGAGACTATTATTCCCCCACAAGTCGGGATGAGACTCCGGACAAAAAAAAAGGAGAGAAAAAAGAGAGGCTAAAGATCCCAAAATAAAAAAACGAGAGAAAAGAGAGAAGGAGCAATGTTACTATCCTTTTTCCACACTTGTGCTTCGAAGTAGCACCATGATCTTCATGATAGAGAGTCTCCTATGTTGTCACTTCAATATACTAGTGGGAATTTTTCATTATAGAACTTGGCTTGTATATTCCAATGATGGGGGGGGGGGGGGGGGGGGGGGGGGGGGGGGGGGGGGGGGGGGGGGGGGGGGGGGGGGGGGGGGGGGGGGGGGGGGGGGGGGGGGGGGGGGGGGGGGGGGGGGGGGGGGGGGGGGGGGGGGGGGGGGGGGGGGGGGGGGGGGGGGGGGGGGGGGGGGGGGGGGGGGGGGGGGGGGGGGGGGGGGGGGGGGGGGGGGGGGGGGGGGGGGGGGGGGGGGGGGGGGGGGGGGGGGGGGGGGGGGGGGGGGGGGGGGGGGGGGGGGGGGGGGGGGGGGGGGGGGGGGGGGGGGGGGGGGGGGGGGGGGGGGGGGGGGGGGGGGGGGGGGGGGGGGGGGGGGGGGGGGGGGGGGGGGGGGGGGGGGGGGGGGGGGGGGGGGGGGGGGGGGGGGGGGGGGGGGGGGGGGGGGGGGGGGGGGGGGGGGGGGGGGGGGGGGGGGGGGGGGGGGGGGGGGGGGGGGGGGGGGGGGGGGGGGGGGGGGGGGGGGGGGGGGGGGGGGGGGGGGGGGGGGGGGGGGGGGGGGGGGGGGGGGGGGGGGGGGGGGGGGGGGGGGGGGGGGGGGGGGGGGGGGGGGGGGGGGGGGGGGGGGGGGGGGGGGGGGGGGGGGGGGGGGGGGGGGGGGGGGGGGGGGGGGGGGGGGGGGGGGGGGGGGGGGGGGGGGGGGGGGGGGGGGGGGGGGGGGGGGGGGGGGGGGGGGGGGGGGGGGGGGGGGGGGGGGGGGGGGGGGGGGGGGGGGGGGGGGGGGGGGGGGGGGGGGGGGGGGGGGGGGGGGGGGGGGGGGGGGGGGGGGGGGGGGGGGGGGGGGGGGGGGGGGGGGGGGGGGGGGGGGGGGGGGGGGGGGGGGGGGGGGGGGGGGGGGGGGGGGGGGGGGGGGGGGGGGGGGGGGGGGGGGGGGGGGGGGGGGGGGGGGGGGGGGGGGGGGGGGGGGGGGGGGGGGGGGGGGGGGGGGGGGGGGGGGGGGGGGGGGGGGGGGGGGGGGGGGGGGGGGGGGGGGGGGGGGGGGGGGGGGGGGGGGGGGGGGGGGGGGGGGGGGGGGGGGGGGGGGGGGGGGGGGGGGGGGGGGGGGGGGGGGGGGGGGGGGGGGGGGGGGGGGGGGGGGGGGGGGGGGGGGGGGGGGGGGGGGGGGGGGGGGGGGGGGGGGGGGGGGGGGGGGGGGGGGGGGGGGGGGGGGGGGGGGGGGGGGGGGGGGGGGGGGGGGGGGGGGGGGGGGGGGGGGGGGGGGGGGGGGGGGGGGGCCCTCTATATATTTTTTGTTTTAAAACTTTATAAAGCACTCAACAGAATAAAATGATTCTCTAAAACTTCTGGGTTGTCTCCCTGGCAGCGCTTACTTTAAAGCCATTAAGCTAGGCATAAAGTGCTCAAGTAATGGATCCACCCGGATCCCAAGGTATATCAAAGCCAATTTTAATCAACAATGATTTGTAATTTAGTAGTGAGCACAAAGCAAAATATATCATGCAATGACGAAGTCTAACTCTCTTCCTATGCATCGACATGTCATAAAAGAACAATTCATGCACATCAAGTAAAGGCCAATACATAGTATAAGCAGTTTCTTGCAATTTTATCGCATTGGAAACATAGAGAGGCGGAGATATAGTTCCTCTCTCATAATAATTGTAAGTAGGAGCAGCAAGCACATGCATATTATATTCATCAAAATTATCATGTGCAATGGTAAAAGGCAACCCATCAATATAATCCTTAATAAGTGCAAACTTCTTCGATATAGTGTAGCTTGGAGAATTCAAAAAGATAATAGGACTATCATGTGTGGGTTCAATAGCAACAATTTCATTCTTAACATAAGGAACTATAGCAAGTTCATCTCCATAGGCATAATTCATATTGGCTTCTTGGCCACAAGCATAGCAAGCATCAAGTTCATCAAAAAGGGATATTTCGAATGAATCAACGGGATCATATCAATTATCATAGCATTCATCCTTCGGTAAGAACGAAGGGACATTAAACAATGTATGAGTTGAAGAGTTACTCTCATTAGAAGGTGGGCACGGGTAGCTAATCCGCTCTTCCTCCTTTTGTTCTTCGCTCTCCTCATCATGTTTTTCATCCAATGAGCTCACAGTTTCATCAATTCCTTCTTCCATAGACTCCTGCAAAATATTAGTCTCTTCTTGGACAGCGGAGACTTTCTCAATAAATAGATCAATATCGGAATTGTATTTATAATTCTCATAGCAATATTTAAGTATAGCAAAATTTTCAGGCCCCCCCCCCCCCCCCCCCCCCCCCCCCCCCCCCCCCCCCCCCCCCCCCCCCCCCCCCCCACCCTTAAAAGCAACAAATTCTTCTATTTGTTCCACATCATAATAATCATATCTACCATTAGCATAAGAAGCTAAAGTTTTATTATCATTAAATTTGCATGGAAAGGGAAGGTGTGGAGCCTTCATCCTAGAGCAACAAGTAAAATCATATCTCTGACATAAATTCCAAGCATACCAATGCAACATATCAATTTGATCCCATAACAGTTTCCCTTTTTGTGTCAAGCGATAATCCCTAAAGTATTCACATTGATCCACCTGTCTCCCATTATCATGTTGAATGGGGTTTTCTCAGGATTATCAAACTAGTGTTATATTTTTCACATAACGAGCATCGAGGGTTTTAGGAGGTTCCCCATCTCCATGAGTAGCAAGTACAACTATTTTTTTTGTATTTCGTGTTCCATATACATAACTAAAGACAGAGAACAACTTAGAACGGAAAATAAAAACTACTTAGTGATAAAGCAAAACAAGCACACACAAGAATATTCACCCCACGCTATTGCTCCCCAGCAACGCGCCAGAAAAAGGTCTTGATAACCCACAAGTATAGGGGATCATTTGTAGCCCCCTTCGATAAATAAGATTGTCGAACCGAACGAGGAGCTAAAGGTAGAACAAATATTCCCTCAAGTTCTATCGACCACCGATACAACTCTATGCACACTTGACGTTTGCTTTACCTAAAACAAGTATGAAACTATTTTGCAAGAATAAAACTATGAGTACTTTGAGAGAATAAAACTACAAATAAATTGCAAGGTAATAAAAGTAGATAGCTTTTGTCAACAAGAAATTCATTTGTCCCTAGGCAATTGATAACTAGACCGGTAATCATTTTTGCAATTTTATATGAGGGAGAGGCATGAGCTAACATACTTTCTCTACTTGGATCATATGCATTTATGATTGGAACTCTAGCAAGCATCCACAACTACTAAAGATCATTAAGGTCGTAAAACCCAACCATAGCATTAAGTATCAAGTCCTCTTTACTCCCATACGCAATAACCCACTTATCCATGTTCAGGCTTCTGTCACTCTGGCAACCGACAATAAGCAAATAACGAACATATTGCAACACCCTACAGCGGGGACCCCTCACGTTTGCATGAGAAGGAGGGAACCGTAGGACAGCACCATAATAAAATATACACTCAAACCAACCACGATCATCGATTAGCCCACATGACAAAACAGATCTACTCAAACATCATAGGATAACCACATATCATTGGGAAATAATATATAGTGTTGAGCACCATGTTTAAGTAGAGATTACAACGGGGAGAAGGGTGTTACACCTCTGCATAGAGGGGGAGAAAGTTGGTGTTGACGGTAGCAAGATTGTTGATGTAGATTGCCGTCATGATCCTAGCCCCGGCGGCACTCCGGCGCCACCGGGAGAGAGGGGGAGATAGCCCTCCTCCTCCTTCTTCTTCATTGGCCTCCCTCCTAGATGGAAGGAGAGTTCCCCCTCTGGTCCATGGCCTCCATGGCGGTGGAGGGGTGGGAGCCCCTCCGATATTGGATCTTCCTCTCTATTCTCTTCTGTTTCGATTTTTACATGATTTGTTTCCATAAATTATCTTTCTTGCGCCCGAAGAAGGGCCCCAACCGACTTACGGGGAGGGCACAAGACACCTGGGCACGCCCTGGTGGGTTGTGGAGGCCGTGGGCCCCCGTTTGCGTTGATTCCACCTCCCAAAAATCACATATATTCCAAAATAATTCTCCGTAAATATTTATCGCATTTGGACTTTGTTTGATATGGATATTCTGTGAAACAAAAAACATGCTACAAACAGGAACTCGCACTGGGCACTGGATCAATAGGTTAGTCCAATAAATCATATAAAATGTTGCCAAAAATATGTGAAAGTTATATAATATTGGCATGAAACAATAAAAAAAATTATAGATACGACGAAGACGTATCAGCATCCCCAAGCTTAATTCCTGCTCGTCCTCGAGTAGGTAAATGATAAAAAAAAAGATAATTTTTGATGTGGAATGCTACCTAGCATAAACTTGATCATATGTCTAATCATGGCATGAATATTAAGACACGAGTGATTCAAAGAAATAGTATATAATTTGACATAAAGACATCAATACTCAGGAATCCCAACAAACAATCGTGTCTTTCAAAATATCAATGCTAAAGAAAGGTATCCCTACAAAATCATATAGTCTTGTCATGCTCTGTCTTCTTAACACAAAGTATTTATCATGCATAACCTCGATGACAAGTCGAGCAATTGGTTCATACTTTTTAACGCGCATCAGCTTTTTCAACCCTCACGTAATACATGAGCGCAAGCCATGGATATATCACTGTGGGTGGAATAGAGTATGATGATAGGGGTAAATATAGAGAAGACAAAAAAGTAAGAAAGTCTCACATCGACGCGGCTAACCAACGGGCTATGGAGATGCCCATCAATTGATATCAATGCGAGGAGTAGGGATTACCAGGCAACAAATGCACTAAGAGCTATAAGTGTATGAAAGCTCAACATGAAAACTAAGTGGGTGTGCATCTAATCCTATAAGGAAAAACTCCCACTAGTATATGCATCCACACATGTATTTAAGTTTCCGGTCAATATAATTCTAGCATGAATAATAAACCTTTATCATGATTAAGGAAATATATTAATAACCACTTTATTATTGCCTCTAGGGCATATTTCCAACAGTCTCCCACTTGCACTAGAGTTAATAATCTATATTACATAGTAATGAATCTAACACCCATGGAGTCTTGATGCTGATCATGTTTTGCCTGCGGAAGAGGTTTAGTCAACGGGTCTGCCACATTCAGATTCGTATGTATTTTGCAAATTTCTATGTCTCCATCCTTGACCTTTTCACGAATGGAGTTGAAGTGTATCTTGATGTGTTTGGTTCTCTTGTGAAACCTGGATTCCTTCGCTAAGGCAATTGCTCCAATGTTGTCACAAAAGAATGTCATTGGACCCGATGCACTGGGTATTACACCCAGATCGGATATGAACTCCTTCATCCAGACTCCTTCATACGCTGCTTCCGAAGCAGCTATGTACTCCGCTTCACACGTAGATCCCGCCACGACGCTCTACTTGGAACTGCACCAACTGATAGCTCCACCATTCAATATAAATACGTATCCGATTTGTGACTTAGAGTCATCCGGATCTGTGTCAAAGCTAGCATCGACGTAATCCTTTACGACGAGCTCTTCGTCACCTCCATAAACGAGAAACATATCCTTGGTCCTTTTCAGGTACTTCAGGATACTCTTGACCGCTGTCCAGTGATCCACTCCTGGATTACTTTGGTACCTCCCTGCCAAACTTATGGCAAGGCATACATCAGGTCTGGTACACAACATGGCATACATAATAGAACCTATGGCTGATGCATAGGGAATGACTTTCATTTTGTCTCTATCTTCTGTCGTGGTCGAACTTTAAGTCTGACTCAATTTCACACCTTGCAACACAGGCAAGAACCCTTTCTTTGACCGGTCCATTTTGAAGTTCTTTAGAACTTTGTCAAGGTATGTGCTTTGTGAAAGTCCTATTAAGCGCCTTGATCTATCCCTATAGATCTTGATGCCCAATATATAAGCAGCTCCACCTCTTTCATTGAAAAATTCTTATTCAAGTATCCTTTTATGTTATCCAGAAATTCTACATCATTTCCAATCAGTAATATGTCATCCACATATAACACCAGAAATGCTACAGAGCTCCCACTCACTTTCTTGTAAATACAGGCTTCTCAGTAAGTCTGTATAAAACCATATGCTTTGATCACATCATCAAAGCGTATATTCCAACTCCAAGATGCTTACACCAGTCCATAAATGGATCGCTGGAGCTTTGATACATCTCCATCGTATCTACTTTTCCAAACTCTTTTGACCTTGTTTTGGACTCTAATTTGCATGATTTGAATGGAATTAACCCGGACTGACGTTGTTTTCAGCAGAATTGCCATGGTGTTATTTTTGTGCAGAAATCAAAGTTCTCGGATTGACCTGGAAATTCTCAGAGAGTTTTTGTGGAATATATAAAAAATACTGGCGCAAGAAGTGACCAGAGGGGGTCCACCCAGAGGCCACAAGCTCTAGGGGCGCACCCCGCTGGGGCGCGCCTAGCAGGCTTGTGGGCCCCCTGGACCTCCTCCGACCCTAACTACAACTCTATATAACCCTATTCAGGGAGAAAAAGTCAAAGAGAAGGATTCATCGCGTTTTACGATACGGAGCCGCCGCCTCCTGTTCTTCATCGGGAGGGCTGATCTGGAGTCCATTCGGGGCTCCGGAGAGGGGGATTCGTCGCCATCATCATCACCAACCTTCCTCCATCACCAATTTCATGATGCTCACCGCCGTGCATGAGTAATTCCATCGTAGGCTTGCTGGACGGTGATGGGTTGGATAGAATTTATCATGTAATCAAGTTAGTTTTGTTAGGGTTTGATCCCTAGTATCCACTATGTTCTCAGATTGATGTTGCTATGACTTTGCTATGCTTAATGCTTGTCACTAGGGCCCAAGTGCCATGATTTCAGATCTGAACCTATTATGTTTTCATGAATATATGTGAGTTCTTGATCCTATCTTGCAAGTTGTAGATACCTATTACGAGTTATGATCCACATACCCCAAGGTGACAATAATTGGGATTCTTTTCGGTGATTACTGTAGTTTGAGGAGTTCATGTATTCACTAAGTGTTAATGCTTTGGTCCGGTTCTCTATTAAAAGGAGGCCTTAATATACCTTAGTTTCCATTAGGACCCCGCTGCCACGGGAGGGTAGGACAAAATATGTCACGCAAGTTCTTTTCCATAAGCACGTATGACTATATACGGAATACATGCCTACATTATATTGATGAATTGGAGCTAGTTCTGCGTCACCCTAGGTTATGACTGCTACATGATGTATATTATCCAATACAATAATCATTGCCGATCCATTGCCTATGAGCTTTTCACATATTGATCTTTGCTAAGTTACTTTCGTTGCTACTGCTGTTACAATCACTACAAAATTGCTACTGTTACTTTTGCCACTGTTATCGTTACTTCCATACTACTTTGCTACTAAATACTTTGCTGCAGATATTAAGTCTTTCAGGTGTGGTTGAATTGACAACTCAACCGCTAATACTCGTGAATATTCTTTGGCTCCCCTTGTGTCGGATAAATTTGGGTTGAATACTCTACCCTCAAAAACTGTTGCGATCCCCTATACTTGTGGGTTATCAAGACCTTTTTCTAGCACCGTTGCCGGGGAACATAGCTCTATTCTCTGAGTCACTTGGGATTTATATCTGTTGGTCACTATGAAGAATTTGAAAGATAATAAAACCAAGATTTTTTCCTCTAGGACGAGGGGAGGTAAGGAACTGCCATCTAGCTCTGCACTTGATTCACCTTCTGTTTTGGTAAGCTTGCAACACCTACACCTGCTATTGATTATGATATGTTGCAAGTAATTGATGATGCTACTTCTGCTATGCATGATGCTTATGATGATACTACTACTTTGCTTGATAAAACTGTGCCACTGGGTGAATTTCTTGATGAACAACTTGCTAGAGCTAAAGATATTGAGAATGTTGAAACTGATGATATTTCTGAAACTAAGGAAATTATTGAAACTGAACAATTTGAAACACCTGTTAGACCTAGCCCTCCTGGATATGAATTGCCTGTTATACCCGAGGGTTATGTTATGGATGGAGAGGTAGCTAGGGACTTTATTGCTTGTAAGGATAGAGATGATCTTAAGAAATTGCTATGCAAGTGGAAAGAAAAATCTTTGAATGATATAATGCAATATGGTCCTAAGTTTGCTACTTCACCTATCTTTGTTACTGATAAGGATTATGAATTCTCTGTCGATCCTGAGTGAATTACTTTGGTTGAATCTGATCCTTTCCATGGTTATGAATCTGAAACTGTTGTGGCACATCTTACTAAATTGAATGATATAGCCACCCTATTTTCTCATGAGGAAAAAATTCGCTATTACTATATTCTTAAGTTGTTTCCTTTCTCATTAAAAGGTGATGCTAATATATGGTTTGATTCTCTTGCTCCTGGTTGTGTGCGTAGTCCCCAGGATATGATATATTACTTCTCTAAAAAATATTTTCCTGCTCATAAGAAACAAGCTGCCTTAAAGAAAATATTTAACTTTGTGCAAATTGAAGAAGAGAGTCTCCCACAAGCTTGGGGGAGGCTTATCCAATTAATTAATGCTTTGCCTGATCATCCTCTCAAGAAAAATGAAATAGTTGATATCTTTTATAATGGACTAACCGATGCTTCTAGGGACCACCTAGATAGTTGTGCTGGTTGTGTTTTCAGGGAACGAACTGTTGAACAAGTTGAAGTACTATTGAATAATATATTGAGTAATGATAATGATTGGACTTTTCCTGAACCATCTCCTAAGTCAACTCTGAAGAAAAGAGGTATTCTATTTCTCAGTCCCAAAGATATGCAAGAGGCAAAGAAATCTATGAAAGAAAAAGGTATTAAAGCTGAAGATGTTAATAATTTACGACCTATTGAAGAAATACATGGTCTTAATACTCCGACACAGGTAGTAGAGGTAAATTCTCTCTAGATTTGATGAATGTGATATTCCTCATAATAAATCTGCTAGTCAATGCTTGGATGAATTTGATAACTTTATTGTTAAACAAGAAAACTTCAATGCATATGTTAGTAGACAATTGAAACGAAATGCTTATATGCTTGAACGCTTGGGTGATTATATGTGTAGAACTGTTAATGATCTCAAGATTGTTAGTAAACATGCCTCTATGGTAAAAACTCAAGTAGAACAAGTTCTCAAAGCGCAAAATGATTTGCTCAATGAGATGAATAATAAGATGAATAATCATGCTGTTAGAGTTATGACTAGAGGTGGTAAAATGACTCAGGAACCTTTGTATCCTGAAGACCATCCTAAAAGAATCGAGCAAGACTCTCAGAGAATTAATACTGATGCACCTAGTCCTTCTAGTAATAAAAAGAAAAAGAAGAATGATAGGACTTTGCATGCTTCTAGTGAACCTGTTATAGACACACCTGAAAATCCAAATGATATTTCTATTTCTGATGCTGAAACACAATCTGGTGATGAACATGAACCTAGTGACAATCTTAATGATGATGTTCATGTTGATGCTCGACCTAGTAATGATAATGATGTGGAGATAGAACCTGCTATTGATCTTGATAACCCACAACCTAAGAATAAAAGATATGATAAAAGATACTTCATTGCTAGGAAACACGGTAAAGAAAGAGAACGATGGGTTCAGAAACCCATGCCCTTTCCTCCTAAATCATCCAAGAAAAAGGATGATGAGGAATTTGAGCGGTTTGTTGAAATGCTTAGACCTGTCTTTCTGCGTATGCGTTTGACTGATATTCTGAAAATGTCTCCTTATGCTAAGTATATGAAAGATATTGTTAGTAATAAAAGAAAGATATCGGAAGTTGAAATTTCCACCATGCTTGCTAATTACACATTTAAGGGTGGAATACCAAAGAAACTAGGAGATCTGGGAATACCAACTATACCTTGCTCCATTAAAAGAAATTATGTTAAAACTGCTTTATGTGATTTGGGAGCCGGTGTTAGTGTTATGCCTTTCACTTTATATCGTAGACTTGAATAAGTTGACACCAACTGAAATCTCTTTGCAAATGGCCAATAAATCAACTGCTATACCCATCGGTATTTGTGAGGATGTACCTGTCGTAGTTGCAAATGTTACTATTTTAACGGACTCTTTGTTATTCTTGATATACCTGAGGACGACAGCATGTCAATCATCCTTGGTAGACCCTTTTTGAATACTGCAGGGGCTGTTATTGACTGCAACAAAGGCAACATCACTTTTCATCTTAATGATAATGAGCATACGGTACGCTTTTCGAAGAAACAACCTCAAGTGAATAGCATCAATTCTATTGGAAAAATTTCAACTGTTGCTATTGGAGGTTTTGAATTCCCTATTCCTACTGTCAAAAAGAAGTATGATATTCTTACTTTTGGGGACATGCATATGCCCGTTGAGGTAACCTAGTGTTATACGAAGATTCTTCGGTTTCATGTCATTCGGAAGAAGTTTGTTAATAAGACTTGATCAACCTTATTAATGGATTCCTTTTTGACAGGCATGAGATGGATGAATTTAGTAAACACAACCTTCTATACCCACTTTTTACTTTCTGTTATTTAGAATAAATAAAGCAAAAATACTATTATTTTTCTGTTTTCTGAATTCTCTGTGCAATAAAAAAATGACCAGAAAATAAAAGTTCTCCAAATGCCCTGAAAATTTAGTATGATTTTTTCTAGAATATTTAAGATTTTTTGGCACTGAACACACCTCCCCCCCCCCCCCCCCCCCCCCCCCCCCCCCCCCCCCCCCCCCCCCCCCCCCCCCCCCCCCCCCCCCCCCCCCCCCCCCCCCCCCCCCCCCATCCACTTCGTCTTCCTCCAGAAAAAATCCCACCATTGCTCAAACCTGTATTCTTGCTCGTTTTGCTGCCATTTTTGATCTCCTTGCTCGGAACTCCATTTCCGAAACTGTTTTGGGGGATTGTTCATCGGTATGCGACTCCTCCAATGGTCCAATTAGTTTTTGTTCTAGTGCTTTATATATTGCAAATTTTTGCTACTGCGGTGACCTTGTTCTTGAGCTTGCATGTCAAATTTATATGGCCCAAAGTAGTTTTGTTGCATGATATAGCCTCTAGACACTTGTAGGAGTAGTTGCTATCAATTTTGTTGAGTTTAGTTCACTTTTATTTTGAGTCACTAAAAATTTCAGAAATTTTCAGAGAAAAGAAAAGCTATGAGGAGGTGGTTGAGAGGTTCTTTGAGTCGGAATTCAGAAGGAAATGAAAATGAGGAGAAGAAGAAACCCAAGTACAACCTTCCTTGTGCTGCGGAGGTTCGGCCATGTGAGTGGCCAAGCGACACATTCTTGAGAGAGGCTGGAATTTATGATAATTTCTATTATTTGGCGGAGAATGCCGACATCACCGCCTTCCTCCATGATAAGTGTGATCAATACCTCCTACTCACTAATACCTTCATGGAAAAATTTCACTTTCATTCGAGGAAGGATCCTCCCATGGTAGAATTTCACTTGTATGATGTGCCTAAACAAATGACACTTTATGATTTTTGTAAAGTTTGCAAAATACCTTATGAGGGCAGCGTCAGTGAGCCACGTCCAAGAGACGTGGAGGAATTTCTTTCTGAAATTACTGTGGGGGAAGAGAGAGGAGTGTCAGAGGCGAGAGTGGCTAGTTTAAATTTTTCCTGTTTTACGCTATTATTCATTATTTGTCGGGAGATGTTTGATTGGTCGATGGGAGAGTGGAGGCCTCAGTGCCCCTGACCTTGCCATTTTGCGCCACGCCTTATATGCTGAGAGAACTTTTAGTTTGGGCACTATTGTTGCTCGGCGGTTAAACACAAACCGTTCGAAGGGTACTATTTTTGGAGGTGTCTATGCCTCCTGCCTTGCTAAACATTTTGAGATACCCATCAGACATGATGACGAGGAGGAGATGTTGTTACCCACTAAATATTTAAACTATGATAGTATGGTAGCACACCATTTTATTAAAAAATACGATGACAAGCGACTCCTCTACAACCTAGTATTTAGTCAGGGTACTTGTGAGATTATTACCTTGCCTGCACCTTCTTTGTTCAATATTCATTCAGGCGGGTACACCATTATGCCCGAGGACATTTACACATACTGGAGGCTGACACAACCTCCAGCACCTGAGCAGCACCAGTTCCTGATCCGTATCAGGAGCCTGTTTATCAGTGGGAGCCACAGGAGCTCGCCAACCAGTGGAACCCTCAGGACCCTCCGCAGTATCGAGGAGAGGGTTATTTTGAGCCGTGGCCCTAGACCAACTTAGGCCAAAAGCCTACCCCCCCCCCCCCCCCCCCCCCCCCCCCCCCCCCCCCCCCCCTCACACACTCATTCCAGATGTCGGTGTTCATCCTTTTTCATTGTATTATCCATGTTAGTTTATTTTTCTTTCTTTCTTCTTGTGTGTTTGAAAAACTTTGAGAAAATCCAAAAAAATTATTTCTTGTTTCTTTTTAGTTTTTCTTTCTGGTTTATTTAGTAGTAGTATTAAAAGAAAACCCAAAAAGATTTCTCGTTCTTCTTTTGCTTGATTGGGAGCTTTCCCATGTAAATAGTTTTTCTCGTTTTCGTTCTACTTCCTTCAGAAAAACAAAAACTCCAAAAATATTTTAGTGTCTTTCTTTGAAATTCTTTTTCCTTTTCTTTGGGTCATAAGGAGAAGACCACGATGAAAATGTTGAGTGGCTCTCATTTGCATTATTGTTGATCTAACAAAGAGCCCATATTACCTTGCCTTCTCCTTTGAATAAATGTTTTCAGATTCCAGCTTAGTCCAATGCACGTGCACTCTTATTATTATTCACATTGTTCGGTCGTGCAAGTGAAAGGCAATAATGACGATATTTGATGAAATGATTGAGATAAAGAAAAGCTGGTACGAACTCGACCTATTTTGTTTTTGTAAATATGATTAGCTCATCGTTCTTGATTCATATTATTATGAATGAGGCATGTTTGCAATGACAATTAGAGATTATAGTTACTCATGCCATGCTTAATTAGCTAGGAGTGGATAATGGTTTATCTTGTGTGCCAACACGCATTTAAAATGGTTATGATGTAGTATGATAGGATGGTATCCTCCTTTGAATGATTTAAGTGGCTTGACTTGGCACATGTTCACGCATGTAGTTGAATCAAAATCAACATAGCCTCCACAATAATTATTATTCATGGTGATTTATATCCTACTCATGCTTGCACTCAATGTTGGTTAACCTCAATGCATGTTTATGACCGTTGTCGCTCTCTAGTTGGTCGCTCCTCAATCTTTTGCTAGTCTTCACTTGTACTAAGCGGGAATACTGCTTGTGCATCCACTTCCTTAAACCCAAAGTTGTTCCATATGAGTCCACCATACCTACCTATATCCGGTATTTATCTGCCGTTCCAAGTAAATTTGCATGTGCCAAACTCTAAACCTTCAAATAATAATCTGTTTTGTATGCCCGAATCGCTCATGTAGCGACTGGGGGCTATCAGTATCTTCCATGCTAGGTGGGTTATTCTCACGATGAGTGTTTATTCACTTGTCATTCACGAGAGTGTGGCTGGTAATCGGGATGCCTAGTTTCATGCTCAAAATCAAATCAAAATATAGTAATAAAACAAAACTCCCCCAGGACTGTTGTTGGTATGGACGGTGCCCGTGGATTCGGCTAGCTGTGGAGTGTGATTGTTGGTGGAGGGGAGTAAAAACTTTATCATTCTGTTTTGGAACCGCCTATAATGTATCTAGCATGGAAGATAGTGAGATCTCTTGGTTGTTATGTTGACAATGAAAGCATACCGCTCAAAATTATATTCATTTCTGTTTTAAAACTTCGAGCTCTGGCACCTCTACAAATCCCTGCTTCCCTCTGCGAAGGGCCTATCTATTTACTTTTATTGTTGAGTCATCATCCTCTTATAAAAAGCACCAGCTGGAGAGCACCACTGTCATTTATATGCTTTGTTTTTAATTGATGTTGAGTATGAGTGTGACTGGATCTCTTTTGCCATGAATTATAATGTCTAGTCGGTCCTTGATCTTCAGGGGTGCTCTGCATTTATGTTTTGCGGTCTCAGAAAGGGCTAGCGAGATACCATTATGTCATATTATATCATGATTGTTTTGAAAAAGTCTTATCATCCAAGATTTATTATTATCGCTCGCTAGTTGATTATGCCATTGATATGAGTAATTATGAGACCTAAATGTTATTGTGAATATGGTTAGTTTGTAATCTTTGATGAAAACTTGAATATTGGCTAGACATATTTGCAACAACAAGATCAAACAGAGTTTGTAAAAGTTTTTCCCCCCCCCCCCCCCCCCCCCCCCCCCCCCCCCCCCCCCCCCCCCCCCCCCCCCCCCCCCCCCCCCCCCCCCCCCCCCCCCCCCCCCCCCCCCCCCCCCCCCCCCCCCCCCCCCCCCCCCCCCCCCCCCCCCCCCCCCCCCCCCCCCCCCCCCCCCCCCCCCCCCCCCCCCCCCCCCCCCCCCCCCCCCCCCCCCCCCCCCCCCCCCCCCCCCCCCCCCCCCCCCCCCCCCCCCCCCCCCCCCCCCCCCCCCCCCCCCCCCCCCCCCCCCCCCCCCCCCCCCCCCCCCCCCCCCCCCCCCCCCCCCCCCCCCCCCCCCCCCCCCCCCCCCCCCCCCCCCCCCCCCCCCCCCCCCCCCCCCCCCCCCCCCCCCCCCCCCCCCCCCCCCCCCCCCCCCCCCCCCCCCCCCCCCCCCCCCCCCCCCCCCCCCCCCCCCCCCCCCCCCCCCCCCCCCCCCCCCCCCCCCCCCCCCCCCCCCCCCCCCCCCCCCCCCCCCCCCCCCCCCCCCCCCCCCCCCCCCCCCCCCCCCCCCCCCCCCCCCCCCCCCCCCCCCCCCCCCCCCCCCCCCCCCCCCCCCCCCCCCCCCCCCCCCCCCCCCCCCCCCCCCCCCCCCCCCCCCCCCCCCCCCCCCCCCCCCCCCCCCCCCCCCCCCCCCCCCCCCCCCCCCCCCCCCCCCCCCCCCCCCCCCCCCCCCCCCCCCCCCCCCCCCCCCCCCCCCCCCCCCCCCCCCCCCCCCCCCCCCCCCCCCCCCCCCCCCCCCCCCCCCCCCCCCCCCCCCCCCCCCCCCCCCCCCCCCCCCCCCCCCCCCCCCCCCCCCCCCCCCCCCCCCCCCCCCCCCCCCCCCCCCCCCCCCCCCCCCCCCCCCCCCCCCCCCCCCCCCCCCCCCCCCCCCCCCCCCCCCCCCCCCCCCCCCCCCCCCCCCCCCCCCCCCCCCCCCCCCCCCCCCCCCCCCCCCCCCCCCCCCCCCCCCCCCCCCCCCCCCCCCCCCCCCCCCCCCCCCCCCCCCCCCCCCCCCCCCCCCCCCCCCCCCCCCCCCCCCCCCCCCCCCCCCCCCCCCCCCCCCCCCCCCTTATGTTTTCATGAATATATGTGAGTTCTTGATCCTATCTTGCAAGTTGTAGACACATATTACGAGTTATGATCCGCATACCCCAAGGTGACAATAATTGGGATTCTTTCCGGTGATTACTGTAGTTTGAGGAGTTCATGTATTCACTAAGTGTTAATGCTTTGGTATGGTTCTCTATTAAAAGGAGGCCTTAATATCCCTTAGTTTCCATTAGGACCCCGCTGCCACAGGAGGCTAGGACAAAAGATGTCATGCAAGTTCTTTTCCATAAGCACGTATGGCTGTATACGGAATATATGCCTACATTATATTGATGAATTGGAGCTAGCTCTGCGTCACCCTAGGTTATGACTGCTACATGATGAATATTATCCAACACAATAATCATTGCAGATCCATTGCCTATGAGCTTTTCACATATTGATCTTTGCTAAGTTACTTTCGTTGTTGCTGCTATTACAATCACTACAAAACTGCTACTTTTACTTTTGCCACTGTTACCGTTACTTCCATACTACTTTGCTACTAAATACTTTGCTGCAGATATTAAGTCTTTCAGGTGTGGTTGAATTGACAACTCAATTTCTAATACTCGTGAATATTCTTTGGCCCCCCTTATGTCGAATCAATAAATTTGGGTTGAATACTCTACCCTCAAAAACTGTTGCGATCCCCTATACTTGTGGGTTATCAAGCTTGCACACTTTGTTAGCACCTTTAGGATCGACAAAACCTTCTGGTTGCATCATATAAAACTCTTCTTTAAGAAACCCGTTAAGGAATGCAGTTTTGATATCCATTTCCAGACTTCATAATCATAAAATGCGGTAATTGCTAACATGATTCGGACAAACTTAAGCATTGCTACGCGTGAGAAAGTATCATCGTAGTCAACCCCTTGAACTTGTCGAAAACCGTTCGCGAGAAGTCGAGCTTTATAGACAGTGATATTACCATCAGCGTCTGTCTTCTTCTTGAAGATCCATTTATTCTCAATGGCTTGCCGATCATCGGGCAATTCCACCAAAGTCCTTCAAGCCATTTGTCGGAATCTGGGCTCATCATAGCTTCTTCATAGTTCGTAGGCCCCCCCCCCCCCCCCCCCCCCCCCCCCCCCCCCCCCCCCCCCCCCCCCCCCCCCCCCCCCCCCCCCCCCCCCCCCCCCCCCCCCCCCCCCCCCCCCCCCCCCCCCCCCCCCCCCCCCCCCCCCCCCCCCCCCCCCCCCCCCCCCCCCCCCCCCCCCCCCCCCCCCCCCCCCCCCCCCCCCCCCCCCCCCCCCCCCCCCCCCCCCCCCCCCCCCCCCCCCCCCCCCCCCCCCCCCCCCCCCCCCCCCCCCCCCCCCCCCCCCCCCCCCCCCCCCCCCCCCCCCCCCCCCCCCCCCCCCCCCCCCCCCCCCCCCCCCCCCCCCCCCCCCCCCCCCCCCCCCCCCCCCCCCCCCCCCCCCCCCCCCCCCCCCCCCCCCCCCCCCATTTGGGTTCGAGCTTATCAGGCTGAAGCCTTTTGACATAAGTGTCGCATCCCCAAACTTTAAGAAATGACAACTTAGGTTTCTTGCCAAACCATAGTTCATACAGTGTCATCTCAACGGATTTAGACGGTGCCCTATTTAACGTTAATGCGGCTGTCTCTAATGCATAACCCCAAAACCATAAAGGCAAATCGGTAAGAGATATCATAGAACGCACCATATCTAATAAAGTACAATTATGACGTTCGGACACACCGTTACACTGTGGTGTTCCAGGTGGCGTGAGTTGTGAAACAATTCCACATTGTCTTAAATGAAGGCCAAACTCGTAATTCAAATATTCGCCTCCACGATCAGATCGTAGAAACTTTATTTTCTTGTTACGATGATTCTCCACTTCACTCTGAAATTCGTTGAACTTTTCAATTGTTTCAGACTTGTGTTTCATTAAGTAGATATACCCATACCTACTTAAATCATCTGTGAAGGTTAGAAAATAACGATACCCTCTGATGTCTACTACACAACTTTATTCTTGTAGACTCGTGTTGGGCCTCCAAGCGCAGAGTTTTGTAGGACAGTAGCAATTTTCCCTCAAGTGGATGACCTAAGGTTTGTCAATCCCTGGGAGGTGTAGGATGAAGATGGTCTCACCAAACAACCCTGCAACCAAATAATAAAAAGTCTCTTGTGTCCCCAACACACCAAATACAATGGTAATTTGTATAGGTGCACTAGTTCGGCGAAGAGATGGTGATACAAGTGTAGTAATGATAGTAGATATTGATTTTTGTGATAGTGACAATAAGAAACAACAAGGTAGCATGTAACAAAAGTGAGCACAAACGGTATTGCAATGCTTGAAAATGAGGCCTAGGGTTCGTACTTTCGCTAGTGCAATCTCTCAACAATGCTAATCTAATTGGATCATATAACCATCCCTCAAAGTGCGATGAAGAATCACTCCAAAGTTCCTATCTAGCGGAGAACATAAGAAGAAATTGTTTGTAGCTATCCTTTTCGATCGATCTATCCAAGAGTTCATACTAAAATAACACCAAGTTATTCTGTCCGATCGATCTATCAAGAGTTCGTACTAAAATAACACCAAAGCAAATTCAGATTCATAATACTCAATCCAACACAAAGAACCTCAAAGAGTGCCCCAAGATTTCTACTGGAGAAACAAATGACGAGAAGGTGCATCAACCCCCATGCATAGATTACCCCAATGTCACCTCGGGAATCCGCGAGTTGAGTGCCAAAACATATCTCAAGTGAATCAATATAATACCCCATTGTCACCACGGGTATTCATATGCAAGACATATATCAAGTGCTCTCAAATCCATAAAAGTATTCAATCCGATAAAACAAAATCTCAAAGGGAAAACTCAATTCATCACAACAAGATAGAGAGGGAGAAACACCATATGATCCAACTATATTAACAAAGCCCGCGATACATCAAGATCATGCCATCTCAAGAACACAAGAGAGAGAGATTAAACACATAGCTACTGGTACAAACCCTCAGCCTCGAGGGTGGACTACTCCCTCCTCATCATGGTGGCCATAGGGATGATGAAGATGGCCTCGGGTGATGATTTTCCCCTCCGGCGGAGTGCCGGAACGGGGTCTAGATTGGTTTTTCATGGCTACAGAGGCTTGCGACGGTGGAACTTTTGATCTATCAACTCTCCCAGGGTTTTTGGAATATTTGGGAATTTATAGGGCGAAGAGGCGGTGCGGGAGGCCACCGAGGTGGGCACAACCCACCTGGGCGTGCCTGGGTCCCCAGGCGCGCCCTGGTGGGTTGTGCTCCCCTCGGAGCTCCCCTCTGGTACTTCTTTGGCCCACCAGGTGTCTTCTGGTCCAGAAAAAATCTCCAAAAAGTTTCACTGCATTTGGACTCCGTTTGGTATTGATTTTCCGCGATGTAAAAAACAAGCTAAAAACAGCATCTGGCACTGGGCGCTATGTCAATAGGTTAGTCCCAAAAAATGATATAAAGTTGCTATAAAATGATTGTAAAACATCCAAGAATGATAATATAACAGCATGAATACTTCATAAATTATAGATACGTTGGAGACGTATCAGCATCCCCAAGCTTAATTCCTACTCGTCCTTGAGTAGGTAAATGATATAAGAAATAATTTATGAAGTGTGAATGCTAGCAAAGTGCATAAGTTTGATCAATGATAATTTCAATCACTTTTCCTAGCATCATAATAGCAACTATTTATCATAAAACTAATCATGATAAAGTAGCAATTGAAAGCGAAATTTTTGTTGTGGAATGTTACCTATCAGAATCATCATATACTCTTTCTTTTGTAGCATGGACATTTTGATTTGAATGATCCAGAGCAATAGTCTATAATTTGACATGAGGACATCAATAGTCAAGCATATCAATAAGCAACCATGTCTTTCAAAATATCAACACTAAAGAAAGTTATCCCTAGCCCATCATGCTCAATCATTGATCCATTCATGAAACACACTACAAGTATGATCATAGTGCTTCCTAGTTGGTGCTTTATAAGAGAAGATGGAGACTCAAATAAAAATTGCATAAAGTAAATAGATAGGCCCTTCGCAGAGGGAAGTAGAGATTTGTAGAGGTGCCAGAGCTCAAAGCTTAAATTGAGAGATAAAAATATTTTGAGAGGCATACTTTTCCCGTCAACGAAAACGACCGAGTAATTCCCAAAACTTTCCATGCTAAATATATCATAGGCGGTTCCCACACATAAAATAAAGTTTATTCATTTTTCCACCATACTTTCACACTCCACGACTAGCCGTATCCACGGGTGCCGTCCATACCAACACTTTCCAAGGAATTTATTATTTGACAACATAAAGTAAATTTCTTTTTCATTTTGGGACTGGGTATCCTTATTACCGCCGTACTCTCATGCAATGACAAATGAATAAACACTCATCTTGAGAATAACACATCTAGCATGGAAAATATTAGCCACCCCCTGCCACTTCATGAGCGGTACGAGCACACAAAAAGGAAATTCATTTTGAAAATTAGAGATGGCACATACAAATTTACTTAGAACGGCACAAAATACCGCATATAGGTAGGTATGGTGGACTCATGTGGCAAAACTGGGTTTAAGGATTTTGGATGCACAAGTAGTATTCCCACTTAGTACAAATGGAGGCTAGCAAATAGATTGAGAAGCAACCAACCAAGAAACGAAAATTCACATAAACGAGCATTGAGCATAACTAACACCGAATAATGCACCACAAGTAGGATGTAATTTCATTGCATAACTATTGCCTTTCTTGCTTGCATAGGGAATCACAAACATTAACATCAATATTCTTACTAAAGCATAATTACTCACCAACATGACTCACATATTATTATCTCCATATCGCAAAACTATTGCAAGGAATAAAACTTATCATATCCAATGGTCTACATGAAAGTTTTTATTATATCCTTCTTGAATATTCATCATATTAGGACCAATTTCAAAGCTTGTGCAAATTTTCATTGCTAGTATCAACTCTCAAAATAATATAAGTGAAGTATGAGAGTGAAAGACAAACTACTCCAAAAAGATACAAGTGAAGATCAAGCGAGTAGTTAAGTAAATAGGTAGCTATTTGAGGACTCTATCTTATTTAAAAACTTTTAGATCTAAGTATTTTATTAAAACAGCAAGCAAAACAAAATAAAATGACATTCTAAGAATAGCGCACATCATGTGAAGAAGCAAAAACTTAGGTTCAACCGAGGCTAACCGATAATTGTTGATGGAGAAAGGTGGGATGCCTATCGGGGCATCCCCAAGCTTAGATGCTTGAGACTTCTTGGAATATTAATTTGGGATGCCTTGGGCATCCCCAAGCTTGATATCTTGTGTTTTCTTAATTCCTTTTATATCACAGTTTTCCTAAATCTTAAAAAATTCATCCACACAAAACTCAACAAGAACTCGTGAGATAAGTTAGTATAAATCAATGCAAAACCTTATCATTCTCTACTGTAGAAAATAACTAAAATTATTATTCAACAAAATTTATCATAGCTTATTTTGCAAAAAGTTTCAACATTTTATCACATTCTGAATTTTTTCAAGAATTCACGCACTACCGTGCAACTTTCTATTTTCAAACAGCCACATAAAGACTTGCAAACTAAGCATGGCAAAGGCTATACTTGACATTTTTATTAAAAAAAGATACAAAATATTATTCTAAATAACATCAATAAAATCCTAATAAAATAAAATGACGCTCCAAGCAAAACACATATCATGTGTCGAATGAAAATATAGCTCCAAGTGAGGTTACCGATAATGTTGAAGACGAAAGAGGGGATGCCTTCCGGGGCATCCCCAAGCTTAGTTGCTTGGATATTCATTGAATATTACCTCGGGGGTGCCTTGGAGATCTTCAAGCTTATGGTATTTTCATTCCTTATTCTCCTCATATCGATGTCTCACCCAAAACTTGAAAACTTCAATCACACAAAACTTAACGGAACTTCGTGAGATAGGTTAGTATGATAAAGAGCAAACCATTCACTTTGGTACTGTCAAAGACAAGATTCGTAATTGTTATCACACAATACCTAATGTACCTTATCATTTCCACAATTTATATTGAGCAATATAAGCCATAGAAACTAGAAAACAAGCAAACTATGCATTGATAACAGAATCTGTCAAAAACAGAACAGTCTGTAGTAATCTGGACTCTAACCATATTATGTAACTCCAAAAATTCTGAAAAATTAGGAAGAGGTAGGAAATTTGTATATAAATCTTGTGTAAAAAAATCAGAAGCTTTTGTCACTTATGTGATTTTGTAAAATTGTTTTACTGGACGCAAAAGTTTCTGTTTTCCAACAAGATCAAATCAACTATCACCAAACATAATCCCAAAGGCTTTACTTGGCTCTTTATTGAAACAAAAGCTATAAAGCATGATTACTACAATATACTAATCATGTGAACACAGAAAAACAATAGGTAAAAGTGTTGGGTTGTCTCCCAACAAGCGCTTTTCTTTAATGCCTTTTTAGCTAGGCATGATGATTTCAATGATGCTCACATAAAAGATAAGAATTGAAACATAACAAGAGCATCATGAAACACATGGCAAGCACATTTAAGTCTAACCCACTTCCTATGCATAGGGATTTTGTGGCAAACAATTTATGGGAACAAGAATCAACTAGCATAGGAAGGCAAAACAAGTGCAACTTCAAAACTTTCAACACATAGAGAGGGAACTTGATATTATTGCAATATGTAAAAGCATATGTTCCTCTCTCATAGTAATTTTCAGTAGCATCATGAATGAATTCAACAATATAACTATCATATAAAGAATTCTTTTCATGATACATAAGCATAGAAATTTTTTTACTCTCCACATAAGCAAATTTATTCTCATCAATAGTAGTGGGAGCAAATTCAACAAAATAACTATCATGTGATTGAAAATTAAAGTCACGATGACAAGTTTCATGGTTATAATTATTCTTTATAGCATACATGTCATCATCATAATCATCATAAATAGCAACTTTGTTCTCATCATAATCGATTGAAACCTCTTCCAAAATAGTGGATTCATCACTAAATAAAGTCATGACCTCTCCAAATCCACTTTCATAATTATTATATTAAGATTCAACACCCTCCAAAATAGTGGGATCATTACCTAGAGTTGACACTTCCAAACCCACTTTCATAAATATAATCATCATAAATAGGAGGAATGCTTTCATCATAATAAATTTTCTCATCAAAACTTGGGGGATTAAAAATATCATCTTCTTCAAATATAGCATCCCCAAGCTTGTAGCTTTGCATATCATTAGCATCATGGATATTCAAAGAATTCATACTAATAAAATTGCAATCATGCTCATCATTCAAAGATTCTATGCCAAACATTTTATTGAATTCATCTTCTATCAATTGAGCATAATTTTCCTTTCCATCATTTTCAAGAAAAACATGATAAAGACAAATAATATGAGGCCACCTCAATTCCATTTTTTGTAGTTTTATTTTTATAAACCAAACTAGTGATAAAACAAGAAACTAAAAGTTTCAATTGCAAGATCTAAAGATATACCTTCAAGCACTCACCTCCCCGGCAACGGCGCCAGAAAAGAGCTTGATGTCTACGACGCAACTTTATTCTTGTAGACTCGTGTTGGGCCTCCAAGCGCAGAGTTTTGTAGGACAGTAGCAATTTTCCCTCAAGTGGATGACCTAAGGTTTATCAATCCGTGGGAGGTGTAGGATGAAGATGGTCTCTCTCAAACAACCCTGCAACCAAATAATAAAAAGTCTCTTGTGTCCCCAACACACCAAATACAATGGTAATTTGTATAGGTGCACTAGTTCGGCAAAGAGATGGTGATACAAGTGTAGTAATGATAGTAGATATTGATTTTTGTGATAGTGACAATAAAAAACAGCAAGGTAGCATGTAACAAAAGTGAGCACAAACGGTATTGCAAGGCTTGAAAATGAGGCCTAGGGTCCGTACTTTCGCTAGTGCAATCTCTCAACAATGCTAATCTAATTGGATCATATAACCATCCCTCAAAGTGCGATGAAGAATCACTCCAAAGTTCCTATCTAGCGGAGAACATAAGAAGAAATTGTTTATAGCTATCCTTTCCGATCAATCTATACAAGAGTTCCTACTAAAATAACACCAAGTTATTCTTTTCGATCGATCTATCAAGAGTTCGTACTAAAATAACACCAAAGCAAATTCAGATTCATAATACTCAATCCAACACAAAGAACCTCAAAGAGTGCCCCAAGATTTCTACCAGAGAAACAAAAGACGAGAACGTGCATCAACCCCTATGCATAGATTACCCCAATGTCACCTCGAGAATCCGCGAGTTGAGTGCCAAAACATATCTCAAGTGAATCAATATAATACCCCATTGTCACCACGGGTATTCATATGCAAGACATATATCAAGTGCTCTCAAATCCATAAAAGTATTCAATCCGATAAAACGAAATCTCAAAGGGAAAACTCAATTCATCACAACAAGATAGAGAGGGAGAAACACCATATGATCCAACTATATTAACAAAGCCCGCGATACATCAAGATCGTGCCATCTCGAGGACACGAGAGAGAGAGAGAGAGATTAAACACCTAGCTACTGGTACAAACCCTCAGCCCTGAGGGTGGACTACTCCCTCCTCATCATGGTGGCCATAGGGATGATGAAGATGGCCTCCGGTGATGATTTCCCCCTCCAGCGGAGTGCCGGAGCGGGGTCTAGATTGGTTTTTCGTGGCTACAAAGGCTTGCGGCCGTGGAACTTCTGATCTATCGATTCCCCCAGGGTTTTTGGAATATTTGGGAATTTATAGGGTGAAGAGGCGGTGCGGGAGGCCATCGAGGTGGGCACAACCCACCTGGGCGCGCCTGGGCCCCCAGGCGTGCCCTAGTGGGCTGTGCTCCCCTCGGAGCTCCCCTCTGGTACTTCTTTGGCCCACCAGGTGTCTTCTGGTCCAGAAAAAATCTCCAAAAAGTTTCGTTGCGTTTGGACTCCGTTTGGTATTGATTTTTTGTGATGTAAAAAACAAGCTATAAACAGCAACTGGCACTGGGCGCTATGTCAATAGGTTAGTCCCAAAAATGATATAAAGTTGCTATAAAATGATTGTACAACATCCAAGATTGATAATATAATGGCATGAATACTTCATAAATTATAGATACGTTGGAGACGTATCACCCTCCGCGTGATTCAACACTCATTGGACCGCATACATCGGTATGTATTATTTCTAATAAGTCATTTGCTCGCTCCATTGTTACGGAGAACGGAGTTTTAGTCATCTTACCGATGAGGCATGGTTCGCAATTATCAAGTGATTCCAAAAGTCCATCCGCATGGAGTTTCTTCATGCACTTTACACCAATATGACCTAAACAGCAGTGCCACAAGTATGTTGCACTATCATTATCACATCTTTTGGCATCAATATTATGAATATGTGTGTCACTACGATCGAGATTCAACAAGAATAGACCATTCATCAAAGGTGCATGACCATAAAAGATATTACTCATATAAATAGAACAACCATTATTCTCTGACTTAAATGAATAACCGTCTCGCAATAAACAAGATCCAGATATAATGTTGATGCTCAACGCTGGGACCAAATAACAATTATTCAGGTCTAAAACTAATCCCGAAGGTAGATGTAGAGGTAGTGTGCCGACGGCGATCACATCGACCTTGGAACCATTCCCGACGCGCATCGTCACCTCGTCCTTAGCCAACCTTCGTTTATTCCATAGCTACTGTTTTGATTTACAAATATGAGCAATCAAACCAGTATCAAATACCCAGGCACTACTATGAGCATTAGTAAGGTACACATCAATAACATGTATATCAAATATACCTTTGTTCACTTTGCCATCCTTCTTATCTGCCAAGTATTTGGGGCAGTTCCGCTTCCAGTGACCATTTCCTTTGCAGTAGAAGCACTCAGTTTCAGGCTTGGGTCCACCTTTGGGCTTCTTCATGGGAGTGGCAACTTGCTTGCCATTCTTCTTGAAGTTTCCTTTCTTTCCCTTCCCTTTTTCTTGAAACTAGTGGTCTTGTTAACCATCAACACTTGATGCTCCTTCTTGATTTCTACCTCCGCCGATTTCAGCATCGCGAAGAGCTCGGGAATCATTTCCGTCATCCCTTGCATATTATAGTTCATCACGAAGCCTTTGTAGCTTGGTGGCAGTGATTGAAGAACTCTGTCAATAACACTCTCAACTGGAAGATCAATTCCCAGCTGAGTCAAGTGGTTATGATACCCAGACATTTTGAGTATGTGTTCACTGACAGAACTATTCTCCTCCATCTTACAACTATAGAACTTGTTGGAGACTTCATATCTCTCAACCCGGGCATTAGCTTGAAATATCAACTTCAGCTCTTCGAACATCTCATATGCTCCATGGTGATCAAAACGCTTTTGGAGCCCCGGTTCTAAGCCGTAAAGCATGGCACACCGAACTATCGAGTAGTCATCATTCCATGTTTGCCAGGCGTTCAGAACGTCTAGATTAGCGGGAGCGGGTCTCTCACCTAGCGGTCCATCAAGGATATAATTCTTCTGTGCAGTAATGAGGATAATCCTCAAGTTACAGACCAAGTCCGTGCAGTTGCTACCATCATCTTTCAACTTAGCTTTCTCTAGGAACGCATTAAAATTCAAGGGAACGGTAGCACGGGCCATTGATCTACAATATAGATATGCAAAAACTATTAAGACTAAGTTCATGATAAATTTTAGTTCAAATAATCAAATTACTAATGAACTCCCACTTAAATCAACATCCCTCAAGTTGTCTAAGTGATACATGATCCAAATCAACTAACCCATGTCCGATCATCATGTGAGATGGGGTAGTCTTCAATGGTGAACATCTCTATGTTGATCATATCTACTATATGACTCATGTTCGACCTTTCAGTCTCCAGTGTTCCGAGACCATGTATGTACATGCTAGGCTCGTCAAGTTTAACCCAAGTATTCTGCATGTGCAAAACTGACTTACACCCGTTGTATGTGAACGTAGAGTCTATCACACCCGATCATCACGAGGTGCCTTAAAACGACAAACTTTGGCAACGGTGCATACTCGGGGAGAACACTTTTATCTTGAAATTAAGTGAAGGGATTGTCTTATAATGCTACCATCGTTCTAAGCAAAGTAAGATGCATAAAGGATAAACATCACATGCAATCAAAAATATGTGACATGATATGGCCATCATCATCTTGTGCTTTTGATCTCCATCTCCAAAGCATTGGCATGATCTCCATCATCACCGGCATGATACCTTGATCTCCATCGTTGCGTCGGGATCGTCTCGCCAACTATTGCTTCTACAACTATTGCTAACGCATAGCGATAAAGTAAAGCAATTACATGGCGCTTAGTGATTGACACGCAGGTCATACAATAATTAAAGACAACCCGAAGGCTCCTGCCGATTGTCATACTCATAGACATGCAAGTCGTGAACTTATTACAAAACATGATCATCTCATACATCAACATATATCACATCATATCTTGACCATATCACATCACAACATGCCCTGCAAAAACAAGTTGGACATCCTCTACTTTGTTGTTGCAAGTTTTACGTGGCTTCTACGGGCAACTAGCAAGAACCGTTCTTACCTACGCAAAACCACAACGGTGATTATCAAGTTTGCTGTTTTAACCTTCAGCAAGGACCGACCGTAGTCAAATTTGATTCAACTAAAGTGAGAGAAACAGACACCCGCTAGCCACCTCATGCAAAACAAGTTGCATCAGCCGATGGAACCAGTCTCATGTACGTGGACATGTAAGGTTGGTCCTGGACGCTTCATCCCACAATACCACCGAATCAAAATAAGACGTTGGTGGTAAGCAGTATGAACATCACCGCCCACAACTCCTTTGTGTTCTACTCGTGCATATCATCTACGCATAGACCTGGATCACGATGCTACTGATGGGGAACGTTGCATGGAAAACAAAAAAAATTCTATGCACACGCAAGATCTATCCATGGAGATGCATAGCTATGAGAGGGGGAGAGCATCTTCATACCCTTGAAGATCGCTAAGCGGAAGCGTTTATCAACGCGGTTGATGTAGTTGTACACCTTCACGATCTGTCCCGATCAAGTACCGAACGAATGACACCTCCACGTTCAGCACACGTTCAGCTCGATGATGTCCTCGCCTTCTTGATCCAGCAAGAGGGGCGAAGTAGTAGATGAGTTCTGGTAGCACGACGGTGTGGTGACGGTGGTGGTGAAGAACAATCTCCGCAAGGCTTTGCCAAGCACAAAGGAAACTATGACGGAGTATAAACTAGAGGGAGCGGGGTTGCCGGCATAGGACTTGGTGAATCTTTATGTGTTCCAGGTGCTAGCCCTGCCCCTCTATTTATATGTTGAGCCCTGGGTCGTTTCTTGGAGAAAGAGCCTCCTCAAAGTCGGTTTGGCACGTAAGGCAAGAGTCCTTCTCGGACTCCAGGACCAGATGCCAGGGTCCTGTCCTTGGCGTCTGGCCCCAGACGCCAGGGTCCCTGGCGTCTGCCCCCTGGCCTTCGCAAAACTCCTTCTGCACCTTCCTAAAGCTTCTTGGGCTTTACCCCTTGGCCTAAATAAAGTGTTCTCACACCCGAACATTTCGGGAAACATCTGAAACCCCTTCCGGAACCCTTCCAGAGACCAAACACTATTATCCCATATATCAATCTTTACCTCTGGACTATTCTGTAGCTCCTCGTCATGTCTGTGATCTCATCCGGGACTCCGAACAACATTCGGTCACCAACATACATAATTCATATAATACTATATCGTCAACGAACGTTAAGCGTGCGGATCCTACGGGCTCGAGAATGATGTAGATATGACCGTGACGCTTCTCCGATCAATAACCAATAGCGTGACCTGGATGCCCATATTGGTTCCTACATATTCTACAAAGATCTTTATCGGTCGAACCTTTATGACAACATACATAGTTCCCTTTGTCTGTCAGTATGTTACTTGCCCGAGATTCGATAGTTGGCATCTCCATACCTAGTTCAACCTCGTTACTGGCAGGTCTCTTCACTCATTCCGTAATACATCATCTCGTAACTAACTCCTTAGTCACTTTGCTTGCAAGCTTGTTGTGATGCTGCATTACCGAGAGGGCCCAGAGATACCTCTCTGATACACGGAGTGACAAATCCCAATCTTGATCTATGCCAACTCAACAGATACCTTTGGCGATACCCGTAGAGCATCTTTATGATCACCCAGTTACGTTGTGACATTTGATAGCACACAAGGTATTACTCCGGTATCCGGGAGTTGCATGATCTCATGGTCGAAGGAATATGTATTTGACATTAAGAAAGCAGTAGCAATAAACTGAACGATCATATGCTAAGCTAACGGATGTATATTGTCCATCACATCATTCTCCTAATGATGTGATCCCGTTATCAAGTGACAACACATGTCTATGGTTAGGAAACCTTAACCATCTTTTGATCAATGAGCTAGTCTAGTAGAGGCTCACTAGGGACACGGTATTTGTTTATGTATCCACACATGTATTTAAGTTTTCGGTCAATACAATTCTAGCATGAATAATAAACCTTTATCATGATAAGTAAATATAATAATAACCACTTTATTATTGCCTCTAGGGCATATTTCCAAAATGGGAACCCACCATTAAATTTAAGATTAAAAATTATGAGTGCAATGCTTTATGTGATTTGGGTGCTAGTGTTTTCACAATTCCAAAATCTCTATGTGATGTGTTAGGTTTTACCAATATGGACGAATGTTCTCTTAATTTGCACTTGGTGGATTCTACTATTAAAAAGCCTTTGGGTAGAATTAATGATGTTCTTATTCTTGCAAATAGGAACTATGTGCCCGTTGATTTTATTGTACTTGACATTGATTACAATCCGCCTTGCCCCATAATACTTGGTAGACCATTCTTACGAACTATAGGTGTCGTTATTGACATGAAAGAAGGGAATATTAAATTTCAATTTCCCTTAAAGAAGGGTATGTGCTACTTCTTCAGCTTGCGTTGATTTTTCCCTTGAAGAGGAAAGGGTGATGCAGCAAAGTAGAGATAAGTATTTCCCTCAGTTAAGAACCAAGGTATCAATCCAGTAGGAGGCACAAGCAAGTCTTCCAATCTATGCACCTGCACAAACTAACAAACACTTGCACACAATGCGAAAAAGGGGTTGTCAATCCCTTCACGGTCACGAACAAGAGTGAGATCTGAAAGAGATAGGTATAAAAGATAAATAAAAGAGCAAACTAAAGTAAAGATAAATAAATTGCAGCAAGGTATTTTTGGGTTTTTTGGTTTATAGATCTGAAAATATATGATGGAAAATAGACCCAGGAGCCATAGGTTTCATTAGAGGCTTCTCTCTTGAAAGAAAACACACGGTGGGTAAACAAATTACTATCGAGCAATTGATAGAAAAGTGCATAATTATGACGATATCTAAGGCAATGATCATGAATATAGGCATCACGTCCATGACAAGTAGACAAGTAGATTGAAATGATTCTGCATCTACTACTATTACTCCACACATCGACCGCTATCCAGCATGCATCTAGAGTGTTAAGTTCATAAGAACGGAGTAACGCTTTAAGTAAGATGACATGATGTAGAGGGATAAACTCAAGCAATATGATATAAACCCCATCTTTTTATCCTTGATGGCAACAATACAATACGTGCCTCGCTACCCCTACTATGTCACTGGGTGAGGACACCGCAAGATTGAACCCAAAACTAAGCACCTCTCCCATTGCAAGAAAAACTAATCTAGTTGGCCAAACCAAACCGATAATTCAAAGAGAAATACAAAGATATTTAATCATGCATAAAAGAGTTCAGAGAAAGACTCAAATAATATTCATAGATAATCTGATGATAAATCCACAATTCATCGGATCTCGACAAACACACCGCAAAAGAATATTACATCGGATAGAACTCCAAGAACATCGAGGAGAACATTGTATTGAAGATCAAAGAGAGAGAAGAAGCCATCGAGCTACTAGCTATGGACCCGTAGGTCTGTGGTAAACTACTCACGCTTCATTGGAAGGGTGGCAAGGTTGATGTAGAGGCCCTCCATGATTGAATCCCCCTCCGGCAAAGTGCCAGAAAAGGCCCCAAGATAGGATCTCACGGGAACAGAGGCTTGCGGCGGCGGAAAAATATTTTCATGGATGCTTCTGATGTTGGGGAAATATTTGGGAATTTATAGTGCAAAGATTAGGGTTGGGGACTCCCGAGGGGTCCACAAGCCATCCCCCCCTAGGGCGCGCCCTGAGGGCTTGTGGACTCCTCGTGAGTCTTCTGACCCCCTCCCCAAGTCTTCTGGGTGTCTTCTGGTCCAAGAAAAATCATCGCGAAAGTTTTATTCTGTTTGGAATCCATTTGATATTCCTTTTCTGTAAAACTCAAAAACAAGGAAAAAAACAGAAACTGGCACTGGGCTCTAGGTTAATAGGTTAGTCCCAGAAATAATATAAAATAGCATATTAATGCATACAAAACATCCAAAATAGATAATATAATAGCATGGAACAATAAAAAATTATAGATACGTTGGAGACGTATCAGTATGGAACACTTCCCTAGAACTAGAATTAAGCCACCATATGAGTCAATCATGAGGGACACCTATGGAACTAAAATGAAAGATGACGACACTTGAACCTATGCATTATACCTAGCTAGGGGCGTAAAACAATAACGCTAGATGGGAGGCAACCAATAGTTATCTTTTAAATTTTGTTTCTTTTCTATTTTTCAATAAGCACACAATTATGCTACTGTTATGATTGTGTTTTGTGTTTTAATTAGTGTTTGTGCCAAACAAAGCCTTTGGGATGATTTGGGTGATAGTTGCTTTGATTCTGTGCATAAACAGAAACTTCTGTGTCCAGTAGTAGAATTGTTAAAATTTGCTAGAGCAGGATAAAATTCTAATTTTTTTACAATGATTGATATACAAATTTCCCATGTTGTCCTAATGTTTTAGAATTTTTGGAGTTACAGAAGTATGGTTAATGTTCAGATTGCTACAGACTGTTCTATTTGTGATAGATTCTATTTTTGATGCATTATTTTGCCTGTTTTGATGAAACTATGGATTGTATCGGGGGTATAAGCCATGGAGAAGTTAGAATACAGTAGCTATAATGCAAAAATAAAATATGAATGGGTTTGCAACAGTACTTAAAGTAGTGATTTACTTTATTATACTAACGGATCTCACGAGGTTTTGTTGAGTTTTATGTGATTGAAGTTTTCAAGTTTTGGGTGAGATCACGATGGATGAAGGAATAAGGAGTTTCAAGAGCCTAAGCTTGGGGATGCCCAAGCCACCCCAAGGTAATATTCAAGGACTCCCAAGTGACTAAGCCTGGGGATGCCCCGGAAGGCATCCCCTCTTTCTTCTACAAACTATCGGTAATTTTACTTGGAGCTATATTTTTATTCGTCACATATCATGAGTTTTGCTTGGAGCGTTGAGTATTATATGAGTCTTTGCTTTGTTTGCTTTTTAGTTTGTCACAATCATCCTTGCTGAACACACTTATTTGAGAGATCCGCATGTTTATCATGATTTGCTATAATACTCTATGTGCTTCACTTAAATCTTTTGAGTTTGGTAGTTGCTCTAGTGCTTCACTTATATCTTTTTGAGCACGGCGGTGGTTTTATTTTCAAGAAATACATACACTCTCATGCTTCGTTTATATTATTTTGAGAGTTGATAAGATTACATTTTGAAGAAATATTTGCACTCTCATGCTTCACTTATATCTTTTTGAGGGTTGATAATAGCAATGGTAATTTGCACAAGATATGAATTTGGTCCCAAAGTGATGGATATCCAAGAGGGATATAATAAAAACTTTCATATAGATCATTGGATACGATAAACTTGATTCCTTGCAATAGTTTTGCGATATGGAGATAGTAATATGTGAATCATGTTGGTGAGTAATTGTGCTTTAGTAAGAATATTGGTGTTAAGGTTAGTGATTCCCTATGCATGCACATAAAGTCAATAGTTATGCAACAAAGTTATATCCTACTTATGGTGCATTATTCAGTGTTAGTTATTTTCAATGCATGCTTATGACCGCTTTTTCTTTTTGGTTGGTCACTTCTCTATCTATTTGCTAGCCTTCATTTGTACTAAGCGGGAATGCTGCTTGTGCATCCAACTCCTTAAACCCAAAGTCATGCCAAATGAGTCCACCATACCTACCTATATGCGGTATTTCCATGCCGTTCCAAGTAAATTTGCATGTGCCAACTCTAATTTTTCAAAATGAATTTCTGTTTTGTGTGCATGTACCGCTCATGAAGCGGCAGGGGGTGGCCAATATTTTCCATGCTAGGTATTTTATTCTCGCGATGAGTGTTTATTCACCTGTCATTGCACGAGAGTGTGGCAGGTAATAGGGATGCCCAGTCCCAAAATGAAAATAATAATATGATAATAATAAATTCCTTGGAAAGTGTTGGTATGGAAGGCACCCGTGGATACGGCTAGCCATGGATTGTGAAAGAATGATGGAAAGGAAATAAACTTTATTTTCTGTTTGGGAACTGCCTATAATTTGTCTAGCATGGAAGATATTGGGAATTCTCGGTCGTTTTCGTTGACAGGAAAAGCATGCCTCTCAACATAATTTTATCTCTAATTTAAGCCTTGAGCTCTGGCACCTCTGCAAATCTCTGCTTCCCTCTGCGAAGGGCCTATCTATTTACTTTTATGCAATTTTTAGTTTTATTTTGAGTCTTCATATTCTCTTATAAAGCACCAACTAGAGAGCACTACTATCATACTTTTGCATTGGATGTAGCTAATGTTGAGTGTGTTTCATGAATGGATCAATGATTGAGCATAATGGGCTAGGGATAACTTTCTTTAGCGTTGATATTTTGAAATACATGGTTGCTTGTTAGTATGCTTGAGTATTGATGTCTTCATGTCAAATTATAGACTGTTGCTTTGAATCATTCAAGTCCAAATGTCCAGGCTACAAAATAAAAGAATATATGATGAATATATTAGGTAGCATTCCACATCAAAAATTCTGCTTTTATCATTTACTTACTCGAGGACGAGCGGGAATTAAGCTTGGGGATGCTTGATACGGTTCCAACGTATCTATAATTTTTTATTGTTCCATGCTATTATATTATCAATCTTGGATGTTTTATATAAACTTTCAAGCAATTATATAACATTTTTTGGGAGTAACCTATTAACTTAGTGCCCAGTGCCAGTTGCTGTTTTTTTGCTTGTTTTTGGTTTTGCAGAATATCAGTACCAAAGGAAGTCCAAATGTCACGAAACTTTTTGGAGATTTTTTCTAGCAATAAGAGACCCTAGAAGCTTTGGGAGGGGACAAGAAGATGGAGCAGTGGCCCATGAGGCACCAGGGCGCGCCCAGGGGGTGGGGCTCCCCCTGGTGGCTTGTGGGGCCCTTGTGGCTCCGTTTGACCTAACTCCGCCTCTATAAATTCTCTAAAATCGTGAAACCAACAGAGGAGTCCACGAAATACTTTTTTCGCCGCCGCAAGTTCCAGAACCATGAGGTCCCATCTGGAGGCCTTTTCCGACACTCTGCCGGAGGGGGAAACGATCACGGAGGGGCTCTACATCATCCTTGCTGCCCTTCGATGATGCGTGAGTAGTTTACCACAGACCTATGGGCCCATAGGTAGTAGCTAGATTGCTTCTTCTTTATATTTGATCTTCAATACAATGTTCTCCTTGATGTTCTTGGAGATTTATTCGATGTAATGACTTTTCGTGGTGTGTTTGTTGGGATCCGATGAATTGAGAGTTTATGATCAGATCTATCCATGAATATTATTTGAGTTTTCTTTGAACTCTTTTATGCATGATTAATATAGCTTCATATTTCTCGCCGATCTATTGATTTGGTTTGGCCAACTAGATTGATTTTTCTTGCAATGGGAGAGGTGCTTTGTAATGGGTTCGATCTTACGGTGCTTAATCCCAGTGACAGAAGGGGACATGACACTTATGTATCGTTGCTATTAAGGGTAAAAAGATGGGGTTTATTCATACGTGAGTTTATCTTGTCTACATAATGTCATCTTGCTTAAGGCGTTACTCTATTTTCTCATGAACTTAATACACTAGATGCATGCTAGATAGCGGTCGATGTGTGGAGTAATAGTAGTAGATGCAGAATCATTTCAATCTACTTGTCTCGGACATGATGCCTATATATGATCATTGCCTTGGATATCGTCATAATTATTTGCTTTTCTATCAATTGCCTAACAATAATTTGTTTACCCACCGTATGCTATTTTCGAGAGAAGCCTCTAGTGAAAATTATGGCCCCTGAGTGTATCTTTTATCATATATTCAAACCAAAAATACCTTGCTGCCTTTTTCTTTTATTTATTTTCTTTTGTATTTTTATCCGATCTATCAATCAAAAACTATACAATATAATCTTGCTCGTGACCGTCAAGGGATTGGCAACCCCTTGTTCGCGTTGGGTTGCAAGGATTTGTTGTTTGTGTGCAGGTGCTGCTAACGAGTTGTTGCTTGGTTCTCCTACTGGATTTATAGCCTTGGTTCTTAACTGAGGAAAATGCTTATCTCTACTGTACTGTATCATCCTCTCCTCTTTGGAAAAATCCCAACGCAATTCACAAGTAGCAGCAACGACAATGGCAACAATAACGGGGGCGGTGATGATGGTAATAATGGCGGGAACGATAATAGCAATGGCGGCAATGGTAATCCCAATAACAATGCAGGCAAACCCCTGAGCGATCTCGGCCCTGGCGACAAGGATATCTTGAACGAATCGCTCGACAACCCCAATCACACTATAAAATGTGTGCTATTTTGTGACAAAAATCCTTGTGAAGGACCAAAAAACGTCACCTAAGATAATTTTCTATGATGGTTTTCCATCACCGGTTGATTTCCGCCCGGATTAGCCTAGCATTAAATGCGCCTGCCCTCCTTGTCGGTTGGTAGGCCCCCTGGAGGGCCCACGAGAGCAGAGCTAGCTCTCGTGAAGATTGAAGGAGCTCAGGGACAGACCTATGCACTTCCCTTGGCTCCTTAAATCTTCTTTGTAGCCGTTGAAGTTGGGGCTGTAGAGATTAGGGATTGTGAACAATGTGAGATCGCCCAACTCTGGATGAGGGGTGCTCGGAAAGGCCCGAGCACTGGCCCTTAGCGTTGTTCCCTGGGACCTTGCTCCTTGGGCCCTGTTGGGGATATAACCCCGCAGTATGACCCGCTCAGGAGGGGCCGGGTTACACTGTTGGCGACTCAAGAGCAAAGGCTAATGGGCCTAAGAAGACATGAAGACTGGAGGCAGCTTAAGAGGTGGGCCTGTTAAGGGCCCAAGGCCTGGAGGTGTGAGCCGCCTGATTGCGACTTGCCTAGCAAGGCAAGGCGACTTAGAAACTGAGTCGGTCATGTTGTGTGATCCGACTTGGACTCTTGTAAGCCCAGGGCCTCGACTTGTGTATATAAAGGCGAGACCCTGCAGCGGGTTAACTCAAGAAACAATTGAACGATAGCTAGGTCAAGCGATTCCGCTCCTTTGTAATCGTTACCCAATCAATACAACTAGCAGTAGGACGTAGGCTTTTACCTCGTTGCGAGGGGCCGAACCTGGGTAAACCTTGTGTCTTTCGTCCCGCTCAACCCCTTCAAGCTAACCTACATCGTGATGGCTCCACACCTAAGTCCTTTTGCTAGGACATCTGCCGTGACAAAACCATGACAGTTGGCGCCCATCGTGGGGCCAGCGCACGATGGTTTCGAGTTCTTGAAGGGCTCCTTCCCAGGAATCAAGGGATATGCCATTGGCAGGATGACCAAGAGTCACCGCGGCAAGATCTACATCGACGACGCTGGCTGGGGCCCCGAGGCCGACTCAATCGAGTACAGGTACTGGGTCCCCTTCGGCGGAATTCACATCTTCATCGGCAAGATCGGCGAGTCTGAGCCCGAGCCGGACACCTCCACCGACCTCTTCGAGTCGGCTCGGCGCGCGCGACCCACCCGGATTCAACCCGACCGGAAGCATGCCTTCGTCGGTTGCACGCAAGGTTTTGAGCTTGCGGAAAACTCCGCGTCTGGTGGGGCGACTCTCGTTTATTCAGATGATGAGTCTACCGAAGAGACGGAGTCGATATATCAGCTTCAAGATGGCGGGCTTGGGGGCTATTCTGATGGTAACAGTATTCCGGACCCTTATGAGCCACCGTACAGGGCTGCTATCTTTATGGCTGGCACGCAGCCGGTTCTAAACTCATCAACAGCTGCAGCTATGACGTCTGGATCAACTGCTGCTGCCACAGCTGGGGCTAGCGACTCAGTTATACCGCCGACTCAAGTTCTGTCAGGTCTTTTGGGCTCTTTGAACACTCTGCTCGCAACAGAGGTGACTGTGGCAAATCAAGCAGAGCGTAATGCAGAGATTGGAAAGATTCAGGCAGAGATCACTAAGGCACAGGAGGATGTCAATACGGAGAACGCCAGGATGGCGGAGGAACGAGCTCAGATCGCGGCTGATTCAGAACATGTAAGGGCGGAGGCTTGGCGCTTAAATCTGGATCAGAGCGCCTCTAATGCAGTTCTTCGCGGGAGGCACCAGACCCGCCTGCCTCTACATTATGAGCCTATGAATCTGTTTAACACCCCTGGAGCAGGCCCAGGCACTCCAGGCACTCAGGTAAACCCTCAGATAAACCCAGGCGGGCCTGGTAGTGGTGCGGCGGCTCAGCCTCGGCAGCCTGAGCCGGCACGGAGGGATGAGCGGGTGCCTAACCCGCCCCCAAATCAAACACCGCCTCAATTGTTTCTTGACACCGCCGACGGGTCGTTTTTCTAACCCGATGGACAATATGATAGCAGCGGCGACACGATTGGTGGCTATTCCAATTGAGGGTGAGTCACCGATTGCAGTGGAGACCCGGAATGCAGTGGAGCTTCTTAAAACGGTTGTGGCGCAGCAGGCGGCTTATTCATATAGTCGTGAGCGTGTTCATTCAACTCCTCACCCTAGTCAAAGCTACAGCCGGCGTATTGAGTCACCGGCGGTTTCCAGCAGTGACCAGCATCGTAACCCGCCCAGCAATGATGACCCGCCCCATGGGAATAACCCGACCCGTGATGATAATCTGCTAAACAATGCTCAGGCGATTGTGGATCAGGCTCGAGCTCGTCGTGAGGTGGAAATGATGGCCCAATTAGGAGCTTATCAGCAGCTTCCAGTGAACCCTTCGGCCTCAGTTGAAGCTGGGATGACTTCCAGGACAGTTGGTGTGCCGTGTTTGGTACCGGCTCTGCGCAATGAACGACTACCCAAGGATTTTAAAGGCCCTTGCAAGGTGCCTAATAATACAGCTGATCTCCTTCCTGAGGCATGGATTGAGAGTTATGAATTAGCCATGGAGATGCTGGATGTTAATGATGTTGTATGTGCCAAGTACTTTACTATGATGCTGGATGGACCAGCTCGAACATGGCTAAAAGGACTGCCTCCTAATTCGATCACTTCATGGGCAGAGTTGAAAGCGCGGTTCATTAAGAATTTTTCAGGGACGTGCAAGCAGCCTTTGACGATCATCGATCTGGATAATTGTGTGCGGCATGAGGATGAGTCGGCTCACCATTGGGTCCGGTGGGTCTCAGCTATTATCCACTCATCGGATAGCATTGCGGCGGGTCAAGCGGTTCTAGTTTTGGAGAAGAACTGTCACTTTACCCCTCTTAAGCAGAAGCTCGGACGGCTTGAGCATTACTGTAATGATATGGGTGAGCTTATGGCGGCTCTCATCAAGTATGCAGACTCTGATAATACCAAGGACCCTGGATCTGACGATGATAAGTCCAATAAGGGTAAGAAGAATAACACTGGTAAAGGTCAACAGCAGAATATGGCGATGAATAATGGCAACAACCAAGGTAATGGTGGTAAGTGCAGATACCCCGATGGCGGGTCAGATCTAGTGGCTAACACCAACACTGGGTATAAGGGCCAGCGCCGCAACGGTAATGGTAAGCCGTCCTTTGGAGGGAAAAACTTTAATCTTGAGGCAATGTTCAATGAACCTTGCCCAAAGCACAGTCTGCCTGACAAGCCGGTGAGTCACGCCTAGAAGGATTGTTTCATCATGCGAGAATTCAGGAATTCCAATTTTAATCAGACTCGCTGTAATAATAATGGGCCGCCCGGCGGGTCAGGATCCGGTGCACAGGGGCCCAGCTTCGGTGGCGGCAGCTCTGGTTATCAAGGCCAGAGCAGTCAGGGTGGTTATAACCAATAGTCTGGTCAGGGTAACCAGCAACAGGGTAATCAGTCAGGATACCAGAGTAATCCAAAGCAGCTCAGTGGTGGCCGGTACCATGTTTTCACCACCAGTCTTTGTAAACAAGATCAGAAGGTTCATAAGCGTGCGGTCAACACCGTTGAGCCGGCCGTACCTCAATACTTGCGGTGGTCAGAACAGACAATCACATGGAGTCGGGAGGATCACCCACCCCGGGTTGAGAATCCAGGTCAGTTGGCTTTGGTGGTAGCCCCTCAAGTCGGGGGTTATAAATTCACTAAGGTGCTTATGGATGGTGGCAGCAGCATCAACATCTTGTATTATGACACCTTTCGCTGGATGAACTTAACTGACACGGATCTTAAGCCGTCTTCTACAGTTTTCCATGGTGTGGTACCTGGTAAGTCGGCATATCCTGTCTGAAAGATTGCCCTGGAAGTCGCCTTTGGTAATGACTATGACTACAAAGCAGAGACACTGTGGTTCGAAGTGGTTAAAATCAAAAGTCCATATCATGCCTTGTTTGGGCGGCCGGCTTATGCCAAATTCTTGGCTTGGCCTTGTTATGTTTATTTACAGCTTAAGATGCCAGGGCGTAAGGGCACAATTACAATCCATGGTGATCAAAAAATCACTTTGGAGTGTGAGGAAGGAGATGCGGCTTATGCAGAATCGGCTTGTGCTACCGAGGAGCTCAAGTTTTATAAGGATAATGTTGACCCGACTGATATGACTCCTCTGAAGAAGCCCACCATGGAGCAGGACCCTCTATTAAAGTTTAAAGCTGATGACACCAAGCAGGTTGACTTTGTCCCTGGCGACTCATCTCAGCAGTTCACAGTGGGGGCTAATATGGATCCTAAATGGGAAAGCACGCTCATCGAGTTCATCCATAAGAATCGCGATATCTTTGCATGGAAACCTTCTGACATGCCGGGTGTTCCGAGAGAATTCGCTGAGCACACTCTTAATATAGATCCTAAGTTTAAGCCGGTTAAACAGTTCCTCCGTCGTTTCAATGAAGAGCGACGTAAAGCTATTGGAGAAGAGGTGGCCTGGCTCTTAGCGGCTGGGTTTATCGTTGAAGTTTTTCACCCTGGGTGGTTGGCTAACCCTGTGCTCGTACTTAAGAAAAATGGCACATGGCGTATGTGTGTTGACTACACAGATCTCAACAAGGCTTGTCCAGCTGATCCGTTTGCTCTTTCCCGTATTGACCAGATCATTGATGCAACGGCGGGTTGTGAAAGCTTATGTTTCCTGGACGCTTATTCTGGTTAGCATCAGATCAAGATGGCAGTTAAAGACCAAGAGAAGACGGCTTTCATCACACCTTTTGGAGCTTTCTGCTATGTTTCTATGCCTTTTGGGCTCAAGAGTGCCCAGGCGACTTATCAGCGTTGTGTTCAGAGTTGCTTGCATAGTCAGATTGGACGCAACGTTCATGCTTATGTGGATGACATTGTGATCAAGTCCCAAAAGAAGGAGACTCTTCTTGATGATTTGAAGGAGACTTTTGACAATCTCCGGGTCTACAAAATGATGCTTAACCCGGCTAAGTGTGTTTTTGGCGTACCCGCGGGTAAACTATTGGGTTTTCTGGTTTCAGAGAGGGGCATCAAAGCTAACCCGGAGAAGATCAAGGCCATCACCTCGCTTTCTAAGCCGGCGTGTGTGAATGACGTCCAGCGTCTGGCGGGTCGTATTGCGATGTTGAGCCGGTTCATAAGTCACCTGGGAGAGAAGGCAATCCCTTTATATCAGATGATGAAGAGGACATATCATTTTGTCTGGAGTGATGCTGCCAATGAGGCATTTGAGGCACTCAAGAAACAGTTAGTTGAGCCACCCATCCTTGCTGCTCCTATTGAGAAAGAGCCCTTGCTCCTATATGTGGCTGCTAATAGTAGGGATGTCAGTGTGGCAGTCGTTGTGGAGCGTAAGGAGGCGGGTAAGGAGTACCCTGTTCAACAGCCAGCTTATTATGTCAGTGAGGTGTTGATTGAGTCCAAGCAATGATACCCATTGGCAGAAACTGGTATATGGGGTGTTCATGGCAAGCCACAAGTTAAAACATTATTTTCTTGGTCATCCTATTAATGTGGTCAGTTCTGCTCCTTTGGGGGATATCATTCAGAACAGAGAAGCTACAGGCCGGGTTGCTAAGTGGGCAATTGAACTTGGACCTCATGGTTTGAAATATGTGCCAAGGACAGCCATCAAATCTCAGGCTTTGGTGGATTTCATAAATGACTGGACCGAGTTGCAAACACCTGAGGAGAAGCCGGACAACACTTATTGGGCAATCCACTTTGATGGGTCCCGGCAGTTAGAGGGCTCGGGGGCTGGAGTTATTTTGACTTCCCCATAAGGTGATAAATTTTGTTATGTGTTAAGGTTAATGTTTCCTTGTACTAACAATGCAGCTGAGTATGAAGCTTTACCCCATGGCCTTCGTATGGCCAAAGAGATGAATTTAAGCCGGGTCAGGTGTCTGGGCGACTCGGATCTTGTGGCTCAGCAAGTCTCTGGCAAGTGGGACTCTAAAGACCCGCTCATGGCGGCTTATCGCCGGGCGGTTGATAATATTGCTGGTCATTTCAAGGGTTATCAGGTGGATCACCTTGATCGATGGAAGCATGAGGCGGCTGATGCCTTAAGCCGGCTTGGGTCTCAACGTAAGCCGGTGCCTCCTAATGTGTTCCTGGATGTGCTACACAATCCTTCTGTCAAGTTACCGTCTGAAGAAGACCTTGCTGTTCCTGACCCAGAGGCGCAGTTGATGGCGGCTCTTCATGCTATTCCAGATTGGACGTTGCCTTATCTGGCTTATATGACCCGGGGCGAGTTACCTGAGGATGAAACTTTGGCAAGGCAGATAACCCGGCGGTCTAAGTCTATGACTATCGTCAACGGTGAGTTACACCACTGCAGTGTGACAGGTGTATTCCAACATTGTGTTTCTCCTGAGGAGGGCCGTGAAATTTTACGAGAGATTCATGAAGGCGATTGTGGTCATCATGCCGGCTCAAAATCTTTAGTGGCTAAGGCATTTCGTCATGGGTTTTATTGGTTGACGGCTCATGCGGATGCAGAAGATATCGTCAGCAAGTGTGATGGATGTCAGAAATTTTCTCAACGAGCTCATGTGCCGGCTCAAGAATTGCGGGTGATTCCAATAACTTGGCCGTTTGCAGTCTGGGGGCTTGATATGGTTGGACCTTTCAAGAGGTCTAAGGATAAGAAAACTCACCTTTTGGTGGCGGTTGACAAATTTACCAAGTGGGTAGAGGCAGAGCCAGTTAGCAAGTGTGATGCAGCGACTGCAGTTCAGTTTGTTAAAAAGCTGATCTTCCGCTTTGGTTATCCTCATAGTATCATCACTGATAATGACACTAATCTTTCTAAGGGTGCTATGAAGGAGTTCTGTCAAAGAGAGCATATTCGTCTTGATGTTTCTTCTGTGGCTCATCCACAGTCTAATGGTCAAGCAGAAAGGGCTAACCAGGAAATTTTGAGAGGCATCAAACCCCGGCTTATGGTTCCTTGGTACGAACGCCGGGTTGTTGGGTTGAGGAGTTACCTTCAGTGCTTTGGAGTATCAATACCACCCCCAACAGGTCAACAGGCTACACGCCCTTCTTCGTGGTCTACGGTGCAGAGGCGGTTCTCCCAAGTGATATCCGTCATGACTCGCCCCGGGTGGCGGCTTATGTTGAAGCTGATAATGAGACGGCACATCAAAATGCACTTGATGATTTGGATGAAGAGCGTGACCTTGCGGCAGCTCGTTCAGCAATATACCAGCAAGACCTGCGTTGCTATCATAGCCGCAGAGTCAAGACTAGGGCGTTTCAAGAAGGCGACTTAGTGCTCCGACTGATTCAGGATCAGACAGATATGCATAAGCTGTCTCCACCTTGGGAAGGACCTTTTGTGGTCAGTAAGAATCTCAACAATGGCTCGTATTATCTCATTGATATATGTGAGCACAAGAAGTCACATACCTCTGAGCAGGAGACCAACAGGCCATGGAACATTGCTCATCTTTGGCCTTACTATACTTGAGTCACTGGCTCTCCCTCTTGTACATACTTCTGTCGATGTATATATATCTCTTTATGATCAATATAATAAAGCCGGCATCCCTGCAAAATTCAGGGCCTCTATCATTTTATTTCTATGTATCTGAGTCTTTGTTATTTGATCATAAGGTCACTTGGGGGCTTCCAACCCACCGGGTTTAGCTTTCATACCCTCTTAACCGGCCTGAGTTGCCACATTATGAGTTATACCTGCCTGTTTGCAACTTGCTACTCCACCAGGTGACCCACCGAACTCTTAACAGTCACTCTTTTTTAAGACCCTGAACTTGTTAAGGTTAAAACGGCGGCTTGTATCACGTGAAAGCCGGCTTACAGTGAGCTAGGATAAACTCAATGGTTGTGCAGCCTTGAAAGCACAAGGCCTGAGAGCCAACTTTTTGGTCGTGTCTTGAAAGCCGGCCTAACAAATATTTGAGATTTTCTATATATCTCTCTTTTGGATTTTTTTGGACGTTTTTATCTTAAGTTTTTTGCCTTTGTGCAAATTTTGATTACCCAGGTCGTGAGGCTCCGGGTTATGTTACTCATATTTAAATATCTCGGGTTGTCACCCGCCCTGGCTTTTGACTTTAAGTCGCCAGTATGTTTTGGCTTGAACAGTCGTGGTTATGATTTTTTTCAGTAGTCACATAAGGCTACTTCTTTTTGGGTTGTCACCCGCCCTGGCTTTTGACTTTAAGTCGCCAGTACATATGTTGTTTGGTCTTCTACAGGATATGCAAGATTTTGGGTGAAAACAAGAGTCATGGTTCGGCTCATATATATGATCACATCAGGCACGCAATAAAGTTTAGCTGCCGGATCAAAAGTTGAGATTAACATGCACGAAGGCATGACATGGCGGATCATTATTTTACGCTACCCTATTACAAGGCTTCACATTTACCCCAAAAGATTTGGAGTCAAGTGTTTTTGCGGAGCTGCACTCCTATAACCCGGCTTCAGAGCCGTCTGGCTTATAATCACTCCCGCTCAGTTCCCTTCTTGGTGTTTTGAAGATTCCGGGTCATCCCGCACCGGCTCTTCCTCATCGACCATCTGAAGGTCAGCAGATGTCCAGTCGATGCCGGTTAAAGCTTCGAATGTGGCCTCGTCATTAAGAATAATGGAATGATCAACATCAGGGGCCAAGGTATGCTTACGCCTTGGAGGAATAAGGTCCGTGACATCATGAGAAGGCGGCTTAATCTTGTTGTTGTTCTCATCATAAGCCGGCGTGTAGTGGTTTAGATTCAGCTCTTCTGTAAGCTGGCAGGCTATGGGCCGCATCTCTCTGACGCATTTGTTAAAGTCTTGCTCTTCAAAGATTGGCCCATCATCCTTGAACTCTGGGCATCCGGTGGCTATCTCCTCCGGGTCAAGTTCTGATTGCCATGCCTTGGCCCGGCCTAGAGCAACAATGGCTCCGGCTTAGGCGGCTGATAATTTCACATCTTCCACTTGAGCCGGGACTGTGGAGAGGTGATCCAGGATAGTTTTGATGTGAGTTGGAGGTTTCTTCCCACCCGACAAGGCTACAAGACTACGCAGTGTTCCAGTGTACAACTGTTCAGTCAATGAATACACCGCCTTCAGTTTGAGCAACATGTTCTGGCCAAGATTGGCGCTTCTGGAGCCTGTTCAAGAGTCACCAGGCGGGTTAAATATTATCTATTATGAGTCATCAGGCAGGTCAAAGAAGTGTTAAAACAGATGATGAAGTGCAAATGTTTAACTTACCAAAGATGGCGGTTGTCATGTGGATTATGTGTTGCTTTAAGCCGGCAAACTCGTCAATCACCGGTTTAAGTTGATTTTCAGCCTCTTCGGCTCTCTTCAGCAGTGCAGCCTTGTTAGACTCCCAGGCAGTTCTCTCAGCATCAAAAGCCGCTTTGATTTTCTCAAATTTTTCCAGTGAAGATTTCAGCTTTGACTCGGCCTTGGAAGTTTCAGCCTGTTGCAGCTCAATATTCTTTTTCAAGTCGCCAAGCTGCGACTCTTTCATGTTCAACTCCTCCTGTAATACAATATTGAAGCAATGGTTGTCACACAAGGAGCAACTTTTAGTAATACAGTTACATTAAGTCCCAAGCACATTGCAAGCAATATACTTGGCACTTGGGGCTAATGTAGGTCATTTCAATTTCTGTTAAAGACCCGGCTCATCTTGTCAAAGAGTTAAGCCGGCCCTTGGGGGCTACATATTTGATTCTATTATGGTCATTGAGACCCGGCTTGTCTTATCAGTTCAAGCCGGTCCTTGGGGACTACATACTCGGTTCTATAAACACAATGAAGACCCGGCTTGTTTATTCAAGATAAGCCGGCCCTTGGGGGCTAATATGGACATAAGTATACGCACAAGACTAAAGAGAGGTTGGATATTTACCTCATATTTTTGTTTCATCAATTCAACCAGCCCGGCCTCCATATCCCGGCTTGTGTTAAGGCGGCTCAGATAGCCCGCGTACATGTCACCTGCACTGAAGGAGGAATAGCTCTCCAGGTCTAGTTTGGCTTTGCCTTTCTCCAATAAAGGCGTCTCTTCCTTGGCTGAGTGCTTGGCTAAGACTCTGGAGACCTCGGGCGGCTTAAAAGCTGACCCGATAACAGTGACATCGCCAATATCAGTAGCGGCAGGGCTCTTGTCAGTGGGCTTGGCAGGATTGGGCGGCTTAGGACTTGGCGGGTCTTGATGGGCAGCCAGGTTAATTTCAGTATGCATCGCCTCACAGACGGCGGTATCAGCTTGTGGAGGTGGGTCATTGACAAGGTCTTCGGGAATGGAAGCCTCAGGCACCTACTTCTCCGGCTCAGCATTTTTGGGGTCCTTTGAAGAGCCACCCACCTTTTGCTTTTTACCCGCCTTGGCTACGCCTCTGTGACAAGAATACAAGAGTGTGTGAGTATATCATTACAAGATCATTTATGAACAAGTGAAAGTACTTACCCATGGGCAATCTTGAAGACAGGCATTTGAGTTCCGGTTGAGTCGCCAGAAGAAGGTGGCGACCCCTGGTAGTTAGAGTCAGAGGAATTAAGAGGGCGTCTTATAAGACCGGCTTTGGGTAAAAGCAAGGTTGGATGGTGTGATACCTCAGCTAGGCGTTTACGGGCAGAGGGACCATTACTTAACCCGGCCAGTAATTCGCCTGAGCCGCCGCTCCGGGTCTGGCATCTTGTATCATATTGAGCCTTCTTCAAAATAAAGTGTGGATCTAAGTGAGCATCTGGGTGAGAAAATTTTACTTTCCTGATAACCCGCCGCATTTTCTTGGAAGGGGTAGAGTCTGAACTGGATGAAACGGGAATTACCTCAATATCGTCTGCCCGGCTTGTAGCAGCCTCTTCCTATGAGGAAAGGATGTCAGCTAGTTCAATAAAGAATCGACCGAGTGAGTCAAGTTCTACCTCTGATGGGTTTTCAACATCTGCTGACTCGCCTACAGCAGTCGGCACAGTAATAGTAACCGGCTTATTCGTCTTTACTTTCTTATTGGCCCGAGCCTTGGCCACATCAGTTTTTGGCTTCTTGGTCCAGAAGGCAGAGTCGGCTTGTATGAGTGCAGAAAAGATTAAGTAAGCAAGACATAACATGGATTAAAAGTATATTGAGCCGGATGAAGACAAATACTTATAGGTGGAGCTGGATTTTGTTTAAAGAATGGCGGGAGGCCAACTTTATTGCAGTTTTCTTGAGACTCGCCAAGCAGAGTCCTTGCAACTTTAAAGACCTCCTCAGCGGTAAAATTGTCTTCAGTGTACCATTGAGGATCATTTGGTTCGCCAGAATATTCACACATTAAGCCAGGGGGGCGGCTTAAAGGGAGTATCTTCCAAGAAACCCAGCACCGGGTCAAATCAACTCCAATTAACCCATGAGCCAACAAAGCTTTGGCCTTGGAGAGAAATGGGAAGGCCTCTGCATGTTCTTCTGGGATAATTTTACTTGGCGGGTCAAAATTTGCTGGAAGACGTTCAGCTCTAAACCCGGGCAGAGGGTTCTCAGTTGCTGGAGCAGTATTTTTGGAGTAAACCCAAGTGGTCACCCATCCTTTTGGGTGGCTTGGCAAGATGGTGGAAGGAAAGTTGTTGTCTCTCCGTCTCTGAATAGAGACTCCACCTAATTCTTGGCTTGGGCCATTTTGACATTCAGTCTGGCGGTTTATATAAAAGAATTCCTTAAAGAGGGGAATAGTGGGTGTTGTTTGCAAGTAAACCTCACAGAAGATTTGGAAGTGACAAATGTTGGATACGGAGTTTGGGCCTATATCTTGAGGGTGTAAATTGAAGTAGTGAAGGAGGTCCCAAAAGAATTTAGACCCGGGTGGGGTGAAACCCCTGAGTATATGGTCAGTGAAGGCTACAATCTCATCTTCAGCGGGAGTAGGGATCGTCTGTCCGTTGCTAACCCGCCATCCAATTTCCTGCTGACTCGCTAATAGACCTTGACCTACGAAATCGTCGAGGATTTCTTTGGTAACCAGAGAGCGTTCCTAGTTGCATATGGTCATATTGAGGAGCCTAAAGGTATGAAAGTAAATTACAAATAAGACAGGATGATGAAATACAGTAAACATGGTAGATCAAGATATAAAAGTATGACCCGGCAAGGTTCATTGACAAGCTGGCGAGTTATAAGGCCATTATTAAGCCGCCCGGACCATAAATGGCGGGTCAAATACCTACAGATTCGAGATTGTGGAAACTCTACTAAGTGTTGGACAAACAAGTTTTGCAGATTACAGTTACAATTACAGATCTACGACAGTTCAGAAAAGGGCAAAATTTAAACCTAGAACATGGCCACAGAAGAACTAGTAAGTTGGGTATTGATTCTCAGGGAGAAAGGATCTATCCAAGATTTGAGATAAAGGCTAAAAATCGCTACCGCACTACTTCAGTCTTGTTTTTGGATTGAACTATGTTCTCTAGGCGGAAGGTGGATGAATTTGGAAGAACCACGATGAACGGGTTGATGAACTACATGAACTAGTATGACCTAATGCGGATCTGAAGCAGAGAAAGAGGAATACCTGATGGAGTTAAAAAAGAGCGGGGGTGCGCTGCAGTTATCTGGTTCGGTCAGGTTGATGCAGCGGCCTTTGCCGGAGTCGCTGGTGAAGAATGTTCGGGGCGGCGGAGCTCTCGTGTGACGGAGGTCGCGAGGAGGAAGAAGAAGTGGAGGCGAAGGGGGGTAAAAGTGAAAAAGGAATGACCCACTTGCCTATTTATAAGAAAGAAAAAGTGAAACAGTAAAATGGCAGGCGCAGAAATCGAGGAGACGTCATGATTATCTCAACACTAGAGGCGCCTCGAATCTCGGACGACCAATTAATGCAAAAAGATCCGTTGTGATGTCATAGGTTTTTCTGGATTTATCTCGCATGACATCATGGCGGGTTACAACGATTCGTTCAAAGGTTAAGCGTTGGAAAAGAAGACTCGCCAACCAGAAGCAGTGAAGATTTACATGAACAAGTTTAAATCAATCTGGGGCCTAATGTTGGGATATAACCCCGCAGTATGACCCGCCCAGGAGGGGCCGGGTTACACTGTTGGCAACTCAGGAGCAAAGGCTAATGGGCCTAAGAAGACATGAAGACTGGAGGCGGCTTAAGAGGTGGGCCTGTTAAGGGCCGAAGGCGTGGAGGTGTGAGCCGCCTGATGGTGACTTGCCTAGCAAGGCAAGGCGACTTAGAAACCGAGTCGGTCACGTTGTGTGATCCGACTTGGACTCTTGTAAGCCCAGGGCCTCGACCTGTGTGTATAAAGGCGAGACCCTGCGGCGGGTTAACTCAAGAAACAATTGAACGATAGCTAGGTCAAGCGATTCCGCTCCTTTGTAATCGTTACCCAATCAATACAACTAGAAGCAGGACGTAGGCTCTTACCTCGTTGCGGGGGCCGAACCTGGGTAAACCTTGTGTCTTTCGTCCCGTTCAACCCCTTCAAGCTAACCTACATCGCGATGGCTCCACACATAAGTCCTTTTGCTAGGACATCTGCCGTGACAAAACCACGATAGGCCCCATGGTGCCAAGTCCGGCCCATTCCAACGTGCTCGAGGGACCCCGTTTCCCGTATTGCTGGCATCCAATGTGTGCCTTGTTAGCCACGATGGCTTCACTAGAGTGGGGACAGAACTATAGCTGGCCAAACGGGTCGGGCCTGGCATGCCGACCCGTGAGCACGCTGGCACGGCACGTGACGGGCCAGGCCTGGCACGCTCTAATCGGGCTGTGCTAGGCACGCGGCACACCTTGGGCCATGCCTGGGCCTGAAGGCTGGGCACGCGGGCCGCCACGGCATGACCCGTTTACCTTTTTTATTTAGATTTTTTTTATATATACATGCCATAAGAAACAACCCAATAGGCCAAAATCGGCCCAAATAACAGCCTACCAGGCCAACAACCTAGCAGGCCAGCGTGCCTGGCGTGCCGCTGGGCCGGCCCGCATAGCTCCTAGGCCGTGCCTGGGCTGGAGAGGGCAGCACACGGGCCGGCCCGGCACGGCCCGGCTAATAATCGTGCCATGGCGGGCCGGGCCGTGCCAGGTACGATTAAGATGGGTCGGGCCGTGCCGTGCCGGGCCGGCCCGTTTGGCCAGGTCTAGACAGAACCACAATATTTTTATTCTAGGCGAGGTGGATCTATTTTTTTTAGCATCAGGTGGATCTATTTTTTGAGAAAAAAAAGAGCAACAACAAAGCCATTTGACGGCCCAGCTAACCCAGCCCACCATCACACAATTCCGGCCACTCCAAGAAAAAAACATCCCACACTTGACTTTGCCGTTCCCCTAAACCTCCCGCAGCCATGGCGCGCCGCCACCTTCGCATCCCCCTCCTCCCGCTCCTCACCCGCAACGCCCACGCCCCCACCCCCCTCCACCTCCGCCATGCCTTCTGCTCCTCCACCGCCGCCCCCACCATCGAAGGAGCAGCCCCCGCCTCCGTCTCCGCCGTGGAGACCCCGGAACAAGGCCCGGCAGCAACGGCCGCGGCGGGGACGGAGGCAGATGCCTTGGAGTTGGCTCCGGCCCATGCCCCCCGGGAGGAGGAGCCCCTGCATGAGAAGATCCTCCACATGATCCGCTGCCGCAAGTGGACAACCCGCATGGAGAACTCGGTCCGCCTGCTCTCCCCGACTCTCTCGGCGCCGCTCGTCCACGGCGTGATCTCCGCCGCGGCCGCCGCCAACCGCGCTGACCTCTCGCTCCAGTTCTTCCGCTTCGCGTACCGCCGCGCCGGGTTCCGCCCGGAGCCGGCCACCTTCGCGCTCCTCGTCCCGATCCTCGCGTCCAAGAGCATGCTCAACCACGCCCGCTGCATCCTCCTCGAGACCATGCCGTCCTTCTCCATCCCCCCTGAAGAGGCCACGGTCGCGGCCCTCGTCGCCGTCTACGGCAAGGCCGGCATCCCGCAGGAGGCCGTCAAGCTCTTCCGCCTGATGCCCGAGCTCGGCATCGCCCGAACCGCGCTGTCCTACAACGCCGTGCTCAAGGCCATTCTCTGCCGCGGTCGCGAGGCCATGGCCAGGCGGATCTACAACGCCATGATCGCCGACGGCGTCGTCCCGGACCTGTCCACCTACAACACGCTGATCTGGGGTTTCGGCCTGTGCAAGAAGATGGAGTCCGCCGTGAGGGTCTTTGGGGACATGAAGGACCACGGGGTGACGCCTGATGTGATGACCTATAACACCCTGCTCAATGCCTGGGTGCGGACAGGTGATATGGAGAGTGCACGGAAGGTGTTTGATGAAATGCCGGTAGCTGGTTTTGAGCGGAACTCAATCTCATACAATGTCATGATCAAGGGATATGTTGAGGCGAATAAGGTTGAGGAGGCGGTGGGGTTGTTCAAAGAGATGGGGGAGAAGGGGCTGAGGTTGAGCGAGAAGACGTTTGCTGCATTGATGCCGGGTCTTTGTGACGACGAGGGGAAGGCTGCGGAGGCCCGGAAGGCAGTGGAGGATATGGCAGAGCGACGACTCACGCCAAAGGATAAATCGGTGTTTCTGAGGCTCGTGTCGACATTGTGCAAAGCTGGGGATTTGGATGGGGCATTGGAGGTGCATAAGAAGAGCGGGCAGTTCAAGCATGCCCTGGTGGATCCGAGGCAGTACGGTGTGTTGATGGAGAGCTTGTGTGCAGGTGGTAAGTGCGATCGTGCTGTGGAGGTGCTTGATGAGCTTCTTGAGAAGGGCACGCTGCTTAGCCCAAAGAGTCCAGTGCTGGAAGCCCCGGCTTATAATCCAGTGATCGAGTATCTGTGCAACAACGGAAATACCAACAAGGCTGAGATGTTCTTCAGGCAGCTGATGAAGAAAGGTGTAGATGACAAGTCTGCATTCAACAGTCTTATCCGTGGGCATGCAAAGGAAGGTGCACTGGAGGCTGCAAAGGAGATTCTTGCCATTTTGACACGCCGTGGTGTCCCTACTGACCCCTATTCGCATGCACTGCTTATTGATAGCTTCCTGAAGAAAAATGAGCCAGCCGATGCAAAGACAGCATTGGACAGCATGATGATACATGGTCACTTACCAAGGCCAGCTCTGTTCCAGTCTGTCATGGTGTCGCTTTTCAACGATGGCCGGGTTCAGACCGCAAGTAGGGTCATGAAGAGTATGATCGAGAAGGGGGTTACTGAGAATATGGATGTGGCACATAAGATCTTGGAAGCTCTCTTCATGAGGGGTCATGTGGAGGAGGCGATTGGTCGCGTCAATCTGATGGTGGAAAATGGCTTTATGCCTGATCTGGACAAGTTGCTTGTTTCCCTTTGCCAGAAGGACAAAGTGATGGAGGCACATAAGCTGGCTGATTTTGCATTGGACCGGGACTTCGAAGTTAGCTTCTCAACCTACGACAAAGTCCTGGAAGCCCAGTACACCGAGAAGAAGACATTGCCAGCCTACTCCATGCTCTGCAAGATCAAGCACAAAGGAGGTGTTGTAGACCAGAAGGGCTGTGATGCTTTGATGGATAGCTTAAAAGCTGGAGGATACTCAAAGCAAGCTGATATTTTGTCTAGGATCTTGGTGGAGAATGGATCGTCAACATCCAAGAGGGGCAAAAAGTCTGCCATGGGTGCGTAGCGAGGTTTCTGAATTCATGGGAGATCCTATTTGCTTTTTTAATTGAAGAAATCAGCTCTATGTTTGTTTTGTTAATGCTTGTTGGGCCATCGATCGAATGGGGATTTTCATCTTAGCAGACAAGCAAGATAGGTAAATTTACCTTTCTCACGAAAACCCTGATTTAATCTTGCACCATGTCTTAGAGAAGAAACATGTTTAATAATTGAGGCAGATGTACTTCTTATGAATTTAGTTCAGAATTACATCTATACTATGCTGTTGCTTCATTCTTTATAAGTGGCTGTACTAAAGACAGCCCAGAATTTTGTTTTGTTTTGGCATGATGCCAAAGGAAGGCTTTGATCCACATTGTATGCTGCTGTTATTTCACCTTGTTAAACATTTCAACCTTCAAATGTATCTCTTTGTTATATCTCGTCTTCAGTGAAAGATAGAGTGGTGGCCACCATCAACACAAGAAGTACAAAGCCACCCACTGATGATGTAGCTGCATAAATACAGTGTACAGGTAATCAGCACATTATCTAACGATAGAAAGCCGCAGCTTACAGATTTAATGAGGATAAGAGAATGTAGGAGTGAGAATAGCTATATAATTTATCTGTTGCAGATACTTTTCTTTGTTCCAAAAAAAATGTGTAGCCAAAGGAGAATTTGAATTGAAGTGGTACCTGCAATGAACAATAAGATCTCATTGATGGTTTAGTAGTAGTACATAAAAGGCAAAGTAACTTTGTTTTGGCCAATGAGATAGGAAAAAGTTTGGTTTTCTAGGAACAGCCTCTTAATGTTAGTCTATGTAAAAGATAAATGGTCTTTACATTGAGATGATATCATCAGAAGCTATTCCTTGGAAAAATTATAACATGAGAAGCAAGTTTTTGCATGGTGCTAGCTCTGGGAACTAAAGGGAGCCATTACTGGAGCTTGAGAAGGATTAGGGTTAGGTAGTGAAGGTTACAAAAGCATCTATTTTTCACCTTATAGTCACCGGTCTGTCATACCGGCTCGCATCACCTGATGAAATCAAAGGACATCTAAAACATGCATAATTTTGCATTGCTCCGATTTTGGGTCTTTTTTCTTAGCAATTAAGTTGGGCACTATGCGTATCCATTGGAGTGTTATGACTTATGACTTTGCACAATTCTGAAAGTTGTAACCATATAGCTGTATGTTGCTAGGGGAAATATGCCATCATTCCCTTTGTAGGTAGGTAGTCAAATTTGTATGCTGTACTGATTCGGAAAAACATTATAGCAGCGAATCTCCTGGAAGTTAAAAGATGCAAGCAGTAGTAAATAACTGAAATATAAAAAATGGAGATTCCTAAGAGCATTTGCAGTATTAAACTATGTTAAGACATAAAGTAGGTTTTGTTCTATTAGAAAGGATACCATGAGGATGAGGCACACAAAAAGTTGGTTCCTTTGTGAGCTGAATGCGCAGGGTCACCCATCTTGTTCGCACTGTGTGCAATTGAAGGCAACGGATGGTGGCCCTGTATCCCAGTAGACTTTCATCTCATAAAATTTGTGCGCTTCTTCCATACCTGGATAGAAGGCAATAGATGGTGTCTCTGGTCCACCTAATATCGGAATGAAAACATCTGAGATGACTCTGCAGTCTAATGGAAGAACATACACGGCTTCTTTAGCATTCACCAAATACAAGAAGTGGGTTGCGTTGCTAAGGCAGGAGAATGGGCTAGCTATAAAATTGTGAATTGGCGTGATCTCGCTTGAACAGCCTAAAAGCTTTCCTGGTTCACCGTAGAGACTACACTGATGGCTGGAGTTAGCTGGTAGACTGCGCGAGATGAACTTGTGAACTTTATGGCATGCTTGCACAAGCAGGGCGATGCTCAGTGCCGCACGGCTATAATATATGGCAGTGACATTGAATGGACCAGAGCATTCTATCTTCGCACATGTTGCTCCAAATGATGAATTGCTAGATTCAAGTTGGAGCGGAAACCGGATCTCAGGTCCATTTTTGCTGCACCGGGACCATGGGTAGTGTCTGAAGAAATCTTGGTCATGCCAAACTGTTGAAGCTCACGCATGTCGATTCCATGGCTGAGAAGAAAAGCCATGACGATGGCTATAGAAAGAAATTTAATTGTCATATCTCTGCTGAAACGGATATGGAAATGTGAAGGGTTAAGGCATGGCAATAGCAAGACAATACAATTCTTTTTTTTTTTTGTGAGGGACAATACAATTCTTTGCGTGTGTAATAAAATGATCCCTTCAAGATGGAATATGTAAATTATCAGCGCTTATTGCTGAAATCAGCAGAGCTACTCGGGTTTAGCTGTCAGCCTTGTGCCCGAGGAGAATTCTGGTTGTGAAGGCAGCTTCCTGCGGTGTTATAGTGGTCTAAGTATGATTGTAGACTTGCTGCAGTCCAATAATCAGCGAGAGAGGCGAGTTTGTAAATAAACAAGCCAACGGGGGAGGAAAAATTGCTGTGGAAATATTTGCAAGCAGTAATGTTCATGTGGCTGCACTGCGGGTGTGGGCATTTTCAGAAGATACAACTATCCTGCCAAAACATTACAAATCCATGTCTGGCACAATTTGAATTGGCGGTTCTTCGAAGAAGGATTTGTTGTGTATTTCTCAATAGGTTAGAATATTTGTGGCATAGTATGTGCATCTTGTGTAACCATTGTCAAGTTTAATTGCATATGCTAGTGCAGTAGCACCTTATGAGATGACATCACAGAAAAAAAAATTGGTGTTATGGAAACATTACTGGCTTTCTCCTGAGAAACACACGTCTGGGTGAACAAGAGCATACTAATTGTGCCCTTGATATTTCTTTGAAAAGTGACTGTCACCTGTTATACACTTGTTTTTTCTTTCATAAGGACAAAAGGATTGTAGCATTAATAGATTGTGATTGAGATACTTTGTGACAGATCGATAATGCTGATTCTTCCTTCTTGGTTGTTGATGCGAGAACCAGCGGCCTTACCCGTCTTCCTTCTTGGTTGTTGATGCCATTTTTGTGGTTTTAGTTTTGCAGTTTTCTTGTGGTTTTTGTTCCTATAGGAATTCAGGGTAGGGGCATCTCAATTCCTGCATATTCTCCATTCCTATGTTTTGATTTCCTGCATTCCAAACGGGGCCTTCCTCTAAATTGTTACTCGAACAGAATGGAAAGAGGTACAAACATTGAGAGTTGAGACTCAACAGCTTCCTCCCAACACATTTCCCATAATGGATTCATTATTTCTTCCCAATACATATCCACATGGAAATGCAATCGAGCCATTTACATCAGCATAACCCACACATACTGGAACATTTCCAGTACGGAGTAAAACAGCCAAAAATTAATCTCATCTTTTCCTAGCCTTACCATGCCTGCATGCCGTGAAGTCAACAGCAGACTGGAGCAGAAAAACCGTGGAAGCTGTACAGCAAAAACTATGCTCTAGATCGACGCGTACAGTACAGTACACAATGCTGCTCCCCAACAGCGCCCAACGCAGTGCTCGCCCTTTGGCATATGTTTCTCCTAGCTTACGGTAATAAAACAGGGCCTGCCAATACAATACATGTACAGCTCCGTTACCTCTGGCTGCCCGCCTCGCCATGAACTTGATCGTCGCGCGGACTTCGGAGAGGCCGCGACCGCGGGCAGCACCGGAATCAGAATGCATCCTCGGTTGAAGGATCGCACAAAACATAGCTGCCTCCGTTCAGTCAGAGTTTCTCCCAGTCAATGCACACACCGGAATGCGCGGATTGCTGTCAGCTGGATGTGCTAGGTCCCAAGAACTTCTGCACTGCCTTGAAGAGCTGCTTCTCCTCGAAGGGTTTCGAGACGTAGCCATCCATTCCATACTTTGTGCATTCCTCATGAGTGGCCTGGATAACATCGGCGGTCATTGCCAGGACCGGTAGATGCCATTGAGCCTTCTTTGCTGCACTACCTGCTTCTGAATTATCAGCATTGTCTGTCTGCTCATGTGCCTTTGCTTCAATTGCCCGTATTTGCCGGGTTGCCTCAAACCTAGCGCATCAAAAATACGTGTATTCCTTTAAACAGAAGCACAAGGGTGGTATATTGACTCAAGTACAAAGACGTGTGCAGCGATTAAAAGGAGACGCGTGCAACCAATATGTACTGTACTGGTTACACAAGAGATATTGACTCAAGTTAAACACCCATGAGGCCATGGCTACACAAATATGAGAATCTACAAGGAACCGCCACATATTTCTGTATACTAGCTTTAGTATTATAATCATCACTTGGTGTTGTAATTACTACAGTATTAGATAGAACACAAGCCTCTAATTAGGGGTTTAGATTTCAAAAGGTATAATTTCTTTAGCGACACATTCAATCATATATAGCTTGGAATTTGGTACTGTTCCCAATCAGCCATTGGTATCAAGATGATATATACATGTTTTTTCAGGTCAGATATATACATGTTATAACTGACATGAAAGAAGAAACAGAAATATAACTCTAACAAAAAACAGGTTGTCATGTGATTGTGCTTGTACATGGTGTGTCAAGTTTTAGGGTTAGATGTAAAAACAATATGCTCAAGTTTACTATGTATAAGTTTAATAGGTTGACAGCATACCCATCCATCTCTGGCATCTGAATATCCATCAGACAGAGATCAAACTTGTGTGGGACTTGCAGAAGTTCAAGAGCATCTTTTCCACTCTCCACGCACTCCACCTTCGCCCCATATTTCTTTAGTGTACCAGCAGCAACTCTAAGGTTTACCTTGTTGTCATCAACCACCAAGATGTTCTTTCCAAGAAGCAACCCATAAAGAGAGTCTGGGCCATGATGTTTCTTCTCATTGTTTGCCTGTGTGATACTGATACCAAGTGATTGGAATAGACAAGCTGCAAGTGTGCTTGCTTTCAGAGGCTTTGTGATGACAGAATCAACGGCATATTCCGCTTTCATTTTGTCTGAATCAGCCAATGAAAGGAGAATAACTTGAGGGAACACCGATTCACACCCGTTCTGTTTCATCTCCAAAAATCTAGTACGCAAGGGGACGCCCATCTTTAAGCCCCATGAGTCACTTTCAACTAATAACATGGAAAGTTGTTTCCTGGGCATGCTGCAACAAATTCATATAACATTAAGTTCAATAGGATAAAACTGGCTATAAAAATATGTCAAATAACATAGTTAAGAATCATGTTTGTAGTTATTTGAAAAGTGCACTTGCTTACAAAATAAGTAAGTGTTTTTCTTTCTGAAAATAAGGAGTCGCCATTCAATTCTACAAATTTTAAGTCATGAACAGAAGAACCAAACTTCATAGTAGTAGCAATACAACATGAAAGCAAACCCAAGAATCCATTCTACCAAATAATCAGAAATGCGATGGAACAAGCAGTAACAACATGACGTGGTCAATATTATTGCCTACAGCCACTATCAACCTATTTGCAATCAAATTCTTGTAGCATATTTTCTGAAAAGGCTAAATATTTACAAGGATGAAAGCATGTTCCACTTCCCTTTCCTCTAAAAATGGCAACTTATCACTTCACATTTGTAACTCAGGAAGCACTTATAATGTAAGTTGTCATTGATAAATACCTGGTTAGCGAAGTGCCATTTCTCCCAAGCAAAACACCGAGTGCTTGTTCAATGGTACGTACAGATTTCGAGGCAATGCCAAGTCTTTGCAAATGATACTCCGTTACAGTTGCTCTTACTGGTCTTTTATCAACCAGCAGTGTGGATAGACCTTGAAAACTGGATGGCAGAGGATGCAACAAAGCAGACTTACTGACATTAATAGCATTTCTCTCACACCTTTGCAAAACTGCGGTGAATGTAAATGTGCTCCCAACATTGGGTCGACTGACAAAGTTTATCTGACCACTCATTAGTTCAACAAGACATTTGCTGATACTCAATCCAATTCCAGTCCCACCATAGTTTCTAGATGTTGAACTATCAGCTTGCATGAAAGGCATGAAGACCCGGCCTTGGGCATGAATCGGTATACCTATCCCTGTATCTTCCACACTTACTACAAGAGTGACATTCTCAGAATCACTTCCATACGCCATATCATTTGTGTCATAAGAAAGCAAAGCCTTGAAGTTTTCCCAGCTATTTCTGCTGTCAGCAGCCTCAAAACCACTTAGTGTATTGTGTGACATGGTTGTGGATACAACACTTGTCTCGTCTATATGTCCATTGATGCCATTCGCGACTGATTCAACTTTTGGTTCGGTTGCTAGATTTGAGTGGTCTGCCAGGTGAACTTGCACAAAAATGTGTCCCCTTTCTGTGAACTGTGAGAAGGTAAGCACACAGCAAACAACAATACAATGTAAGCTGGGGCGTAACTGAATTTAAGTAAACCCAGTTGTCTGATATGTCAACACACGCATGTTTTTTTTTACGAGAGAAGGTGGGACTTCGGTGCACATTTACCTTAATTGAGTTCCCAACTAAGTTTGTAATTATCTGACGGAACCTTCCAGGATCGCCCAGCAGGATTTCAGGAACTCTTTCAGAGACATATACCGCAAGCTACGATTTGAGGAGTAAACAGAAATTAGGAGAGCAACCAATGAGTTAACTAGGCAAAATACTTTCCTTAAATGCAGAGTATTTTAAGAAAGCGAATAAATGAAGAAACGTTAGGGCGAATAATGTACAGTATGATCATGCATTAGCATGCCTGATGATATTTTTCCAGTTTCTGAACAAAGTTAAACTAACCTCAATTCCCTTCTCTCTTGACTTCGAAGAAAATAGAGAGACGACCTCATCAAGGATGGACCTAAGGTCAAACGGTACAGACTCTAGCTCCAACTTGCCAGCTTCAATTTTGGCCCTGTCAAGCACTTCGTTAATCAGGGATATCAATGCCTTTCCACAGATTTGGGCAGTTTGCGCAAAATCTCTCTGGGTTGACTTCAGCTCTGTGTCTAATAGCATATCAAGCATTCCTACAAAAACAAGAAAAACATAAACCACTCACTTCCCTTGGAAGAAAAGAATTACATGAACAATAAGCTGAAATGCATAGGATTTATACAAAAGAATCACCTAGCACACCGTTCATGGGTGTCCTGATCTCATGAGAAACAGTTGCAAGGAACTGGCAATGACAAAGAGGGGTATGTTAGATCATAATCTTAGAATATCTCAACAGCTAGTAACTTCCAACAAAACTTGACCTGAGACTTAGCAACATCAGCGGCTTCTGCCCGTTTTTTCAGTGCTTCCATTTTCCGGCAATCTTCCTTGACGCTATCATAGCGATTCCAAGCAGCATATATTATGTAGCCGATAAGCATAAGTATAACGAAGACACCAGATGGGGTAGTAATAGCAGACCATGGAACATGGGGCTCGCTTCTGTATCTGCACACAATAATGGACAGAGGGGGTAAAAAGATGCAAAAAAATAAATATTTTGACAAAATCAAAATGACCAATCCGCACATCCTCACCTGCATATCATGTGATGATTTCTGAATGGATCACCAAAATCTAGCGTGCAGGTGTGTGAGGGTGAGGGGGCACCAAGAGGGACTTCAGACCCATACATGACAAGAGGATTCGAATGGTTTGTGACATCATAAACATTCACCACCAGCTCCTGATTGCCAGCTAGCTGCCGCAGCAAATTTTCCACAAGTGACTCGACATCGAAAGCGCCTCCAAGGTATCTGTCAAGCAAAATCAGAATTTGGGTTCAGTTTGCAGTTGTTGTGCTGAGCTGCGCCGAACCGTCGAGTTGAGTTAGTTAGGGGAATCTTACTAGTTTTAGCAAGACTATTTTCGTTACACCTCAAAAGAGGTGCTTTCAAGTTCCAAATAACTACTATATCCATAAATAGTAATGAATAGGTGCTTTTGAAAAGCCAGCGCAATGCCAAACAGAACCTTCTAAGAAGGCACTAAAAAAGGTAAGATATAAAAGAACAATTTTGATCAATGCTGTACTCACAATGGCACTGTGAACAGTAACCTCTGTAAACCTTCTTTCATTTTCTGATACAGTGAAGTAAAACATGTAGCAGCAGTGCAGCACACTGTTGTGGTTGTGACAGCAGCCCTAATGCGCTCTGACAACTAATGTGCTTCCTTTATGAGCAGCAAATGGCGGTGAACCGGCAGTTCTACAGTGGAGTAGAAGGGAAATGATCAAATGAATTGATCGAGGGAGGGGAAACCTCACCCGGCGGTAGCAGCAACACGATCCTCCACCTTGGCGTCCGGGGGAAGGTCGACAAGGTAGACAGGGAACGTCAGCACCACACCCAGGTGATTCGACATGAGCCTGAATGGCCTCGTGAGGACGGCCTTCCCGGTGGCCCTCGACCTCAAGATGTTCTCCCGGTCCTCCTGCAGCAGCAACACAGACCTTCAGAGCCCCAAAAACCAACAGCACGGAACAAGCTGAGAAATTAAATTAACCCAAGAAACGGAGCTGAGGGAGACCAACACAGACCTCGCCGGACATCATGTCGAGCCCCTCGATGTAGGACACCGTCTCCTGGGAGTAGATGACCGGCGCGTACTCGTCCTGCGCCGGAGAGGGCTCGTGCTTCATGGTCTTGATGATCCACCCCTGCTGCCGCTCGAAGGCCTCCCGGTCGGCGTGCATCACCCGCTGCGCGTACGCCACCCCGCTCAGCAACGGGCGCTCGAAGGACGTCCGCGCCGTGTAGTCCGCGAAGGTGTCCTGCTCCAAGAAGAAGCGCACGCATTAAAGCCAGAGCAACTCGCAGCGGCGGTCAGTCAAATTCAAACCCCGAAACAGGAGCTTCCTTTGTGAAGGTTGGCATGCATGCTACAGGTTGTAGTAAAACAGTATTGCCAGCATGTCCTTGCATGGCAGGCGCAGGCCCGGAAAGCTCTCGCATGAATTAAATGGAGAGGGAGCAGCCGCAGAGGCAGAGGCAGAGCATGTACTGCTCCGTGGTCAAGGTAGTATCATCGTAATGGATGGTAGAGGCAGCAGGAACCAGGGCTGAAAAGACAGGCGATTAACTAGGGGCGCAGAGCCAGCGAGCATCTGAGCATGGCGCCCACAAATTCGCGCAGCAGCGCTGCAGTGGAGCCGAGGAAGCAATAACAAGTGTTGAAGCTGTCGTACGGCACACATGGAAGGCGTGGGTGGTAGGGGGCGGACGGACAGAGGCAGACCTGGTCGAGCGCGGGCGGCTGCTTCTCGTAGTGGAAGGTGGCGACGAGGATGGCGAGGGCGTGGACGTGGTTGACGGAGACGGCGAACTGGTCCTGCAGCATGCGCGCGCGCTCCTCGCACATGCACACGATGCCCTCCTCGGCCTTGAGCAGCGCGTTGTGGCGGAGGCGGTAGTGCATCACCAGCGCCCCGGTCGCCACCAGCACCACCCACAGCAAAGCCAGCGCCGCGCTCAGCCTCGACCTCACGCGCCACCCCCTGCTCCCCTCCTCCTCCTCCTCCTCCTTCTCCCCCTTCCCCTCCTCCTCCACCACCGCCATCGCCGCAGCCTCCCCTCCTCCCACCCCCATCCCCGCCCGCCCGCCCAATTCACTCACATGCGCCGCAGCCGCAGTCCCCAACCCACCCCGAAGCGCAGCGCGAGCAGCAGCAAGAGGATGAGACAGGACGGCCCTGCTCCGCTTTGAGCGAGAGAGAGGGAGGGAGGGAGGGAGCAGGGTCGCTTTTGCCGTCCTGGCCTCGCTGCTGGCCCGCTTCTTGGGTGTGGTCTGCTTGTTGCTTTTCGCGAGGGGCAGGAGAAACCAGACCACGGGTGGACGATCGAATTTCCTGGATTTTACGAGATACGCGCCCGACTAAAATAACCGGGCCTCCTTTTTTCTTCTCCCCCGCTCTCCCCATCCCCGGTGGGCCCCGCATGCCTTTTGCGGCTTTGCCTGCCTGCCTCCCCGGCCCAGCAGGCCAGCCGTGCCCCACCGCCGTCGTCGTCGCTGCCGCTGCCCCGTCCCTTTCCCTTATCCGAACCCCACCCCACTCCACGCCACCACCCCGTCGTCCATCGATCCATGCATGCATCGGCTGAACCACACCCGGGGCCGGTCTCCGCCGGCCGCCACGCCACGCCACGAGCTTGGCATGCACGGCTGGGACGCACCCGAGCCGCGAGCGAACGACGGGACGGGGTGGGGTGCGAGCGGTGGTTCTGATTCGGTTCGTTCGTCGCCGGGATACGGTGATTCGCCTGCGGATTTTCTCATCTCATCTCACGGGTGGTGGCGGTGGAGGTGGTGGGGACGCGCGGTCGCGGCAGTAGTTGGTTGGGCTGGCTGATGGGTGCGCGCGTCGCGGTCTCGGGGATCTGCTCTGTGGGGGATCGCCCAAATCTGGCGGCGGGCCCGCGCCCACGCGCTCCAGAAACGGACGGACGGAGAGGGGAGAAGGTGGTGCTGCTACTACTACTCCTAGTGCTGGTCAATAGTCAACAGTGATCGATCCTCGCTCGCCTCGGACATATCTCGTTCTGATCTGCTTTTACTTTCTTCTTTTCTAGCGATGTTGCTTTCACTTTGCTCGTGCCATCACCCATCTTATTCTATTAGTACTCCTCCATTATCAGAAACGCGCATTCGCTCCTCCATTATCGGAGCAGGAGCACTGCTGTACGAGATCAGATAGGAGCGGAGCGTAGCTGGTTAATTATGCTGTCGATACGGCACGATCGCATGGCTCGAGCTCCAAATGTGTGTGGCTGCGGGGCGTCTTATCTCGTCAACGGCATGAATATACGCAACACATAATCGGAGCTCAATCATCATCTTCAAGCTGGTGCGGACGTGTCGTGCTAACTTACAAACAGACTTATTACCACCTGCCCAAGCCACAAACTATATCTGATCTTAAACTAGAAGATCCATCCATATCCGCGATACCCCATGTGAGCCTTCTTCCCCCTGGCGGTCTCCCAGCAGACCGCGACGACCGCACCTCACCGGCAGGGCTGTCTAACGAGCAATTCCAGCTTAGTCTATGCCTATCCATGCATGCATATATAAGTACAGAAGAATGTCCGAAAGCACGGCGGGATACGGAGAACGCGATCGTCGCCTTTTCTTGCACAGAAAGGCCCCAACATTTCCCCATAGAGAAATGCACCCGCGCACAGCGCCGTGTTAGCCGAGCATTATTTATACTAACTACTGTTTCGGCTAACGTATTATAAAGCGCCAAAGCATCTCGGCCACATGCATAGGTCGCCGATTTGTTAAACAATGTCCCTAATTTTTAACGGCGCCTACAGTTCCAGTAGCCTTCGGTTGGGTCAGACACGATCAAAGCTTTGTTTTATTGCAATAAGCTGCACGGGGGCGAGCGTAAGTCGTACGGTAGTACTCGGGCACGTAGCGACCAGCTTTGTTTGGTCTCGTTCATGTTACTATACTCTTGCTTGTTGCCGCATGCGTGGATCTTCCGCGCGCGCGTGCCCGTTGATCGTGTATTATTATTATCGGTGTACAGTATTTTACTGTACTACGGACGTTTAGGATTAGGCGTGCGTGTGGCGGGTTTATGCTTTTAGATGGGCGCGCGCTTCGTTTGCACTCTACTCTAGCTTTTTTTTTCTTTTTGAAACGGATCTACTCTAGCTATAGGGTTGTGAAGCATAGCGTCGCTTTCCGGCCGGCCGGACAGATGGTAACTTTCGGGCACCTTACCTAAAATACGCATAGTTTGAGAAATAACAAATCATACCATACCGTGCAATCTCAGCTACCGCCGGAAGTCTGACATAGCTCCATAGCATGACAAGCATCGACCGTGCGATGGATCATCTTCCTCGTCGCTATCTCTCAACCGGGAAAACAACATTGATGATCGTAGGTAGTAGCACACACTGACACGCACCATCCCGGCCGGGCCGACATCGGGATCTACCTACCGCAACGGCATGGCGCGGCGTCCGTACGTCACGCAGGAAATGCCATGCCCAGGCGGGGCTGCCCCAAGCCGACCGGCCGGCGCCGGGTTTGTGGGCGAGACCACCACGCGGCCAGCCGTTGGGGTTGAGCGCACCGGCAGCACGGAGGACGGCGTGAGGGCGTCTACTACGGGATACGGCTTGCTAGGCACGCAGAAGTGGCCTCCGTCCCATGAAACGGCCGGCCGGTCGCGAGAGCCACCCGCGCACTGGGCCGCCACGTGAAGGCCGGCCGTGGTGTGCTCCCCTTCCTCCCAGCACTTGTCTCGGCTCACATGCTATGCAAACACACAGGCGGTTTGGTTTGTTGCTAATGGTACGATGTTTGTTAGTACTACCTCGGGAGTACTACTTTTCAGGATCAAATCAATGCTGATATAAGACGGGTCACCCATACATTTGCTGCCAGTACCTGGCCACCAACCCCCCCCCCCCCCCCCCCCCCCCCCCCCCCCCCCCCCCCCCCCCCCCCCAAATTTCAGAAAAAAAACTGCTTCCGGAGTACTCATCGGCTACAAGCCTACACCCACTAGTTGTTGATGGTGAAATGCCATGGTGAAATCTTGCTGCGGCACTGCTCATGGCATCGACATCTTGCAAGGCTGCACAACACACGTGAAAAGGGGAGGACAACATCTATCCTCCTCTTGTGAGCGATGACATCCACTTGGAAAACGACGCCATCCATCCGTTCCTCATCATGCCACCAAGAAGAAGACGGGTAAAATCCATGATGGTGCCGTAGAACACGGACGGAACCCGAAGCTTGCTCGCGAGCTTTCACCGGAATAACTCCGATCGATCGCCCGCCCGGGTCGTACGCGCATCATGACGGCCGGCCCGGGGTGAATTGTCTCGCTTTTACAGCACGAAATGTGGGTGACAAAACGTAACATTTTATTGGTTTTCTGTCCCGGTATTGCTCTGTGAATAAAGCCTTCGTTGGCGCTTGGTTGAGGTTCTGATCCAACCCACCCAACTACGATTTGTGATGCTTGATAATTGCATGGACGAAAAATAACGAGGATTGTGATGTTGACCAGCAGCTTGGTTGTAATCTGATTATTAATCGCCAGGGGAGTATTATATGGAAAACCAGCCGCGCAAACAACGGAACGGAACTACATAATGAGTTCTGACGTGTGCCATCACTCACTAGGCGCGCACACGGGAGTACAGTACGGGCGTGTACAGCGCTGCGCCCCGTGAAGATGAAACTATGATGGCACGACGGACCGGCCGGGTGGTGCCTCAGCCACTGATTCTGCTCGTGCCCAATGGGTTGCTGTCGATGTGGAGAAACTACTGTGCACACTGTGATGGTGATTTTGAAACACAGGGATTGGAAATTTGTGCATTCTCATTTCTGTCACCACTGGAGTCACCGAGTTTTCGGTGATCTCCGCAACGTCGGTTTTCATCACCCAAAAGATGAAAACAAATTACTTTGCAGCGATTATTCCGAAATTTGAGGAACTTTTTTTTTTGCGGGGACAAAAGAAATAAACTATGGTAATTAGATCCAAATTCATTTCCGAGCCATGTTTTCAATTTTTGATTTACCCATAAAATTATCAACAATTTTGAATTTATGGGAGAAACTATCTACTATTTAAAAATGGAAGGTCATCGCTAGGGGTCGCACGCCACTCGATCGACATGTTGCGGCGAAGGATGTACTTTTTTGCTAAGAAGGTACCCATTTTTGCATGAGGGCATAGGATGAGGTTTTTTTTTCCTTCTGAACAAATGCTCAAATGGAGATAAATATTAAGCAAAAGTATAAATTATGAACCGTTCCGTTTCTCGCAGTGATATCTTTGAAATTAGATCCAAGTTGATTTATATGTTTAAGTGGAAATTTGTTATTAAGTCGAGGCTTAAAAGTTTTTTTCAAACGGGGAAATATAAGAGTTATTTTTTCCAAAAGGAAGTAAAAGTGTCTTGATCATGCATACAAGGAAAATGCAAGCAAACTATAAATTTTTTGTGGGATTTTTTTCCATATCTATTTCATCATCTGTCATGGCAGTACAAGGAACACTAAAAATAATAAAAATTATACCAAGCATTGCGAGAGGAAACGAACATATCGACAAAGCGAATCTAACATGAGACACAGGGACAAAGTGCAGCCATCGTTGATGTCGCGATCCATGTCATCATCCACCCATATTGCAACTCATATTGTAAATCCATACTTATCTATCACCATATTTACTATTTCCTCCGACAGTTTTTTTTTGGATCAGAGGGGTACATACTTATAATAGAGGAAAATCATGTTGGATTATGGATGGGCTTAGGCCCATATAAGACAATAATCCCTGGTTAATCTCTAAGGCTCATTTCGGTGCATGGCAAGTGATGGGAAGTTTAGTACCATACTGCTACAGTAGGAAGAGTGAGATCCCTTTATAAGGGCTGCTCTACCACATGCCATTGGGAGCTTGGGAATATGAGCTGTACACGCGCGCTCCTCCTCCTCTGCCTCGCCACGCCTCGCCTCGTCACGAGACGCGCGCGCGCGGGGGTTGCGGGAATGAGCCGAGCCGAGCCTTATTTTTGTCGATCAGGAATGGTTAATTAATTGTTGATTAATTAACGAGTCGCTAACGGAAGTGCCATTGTCCGAGACGTTGGACCGTGGGCTGTTCGCGGACTCGGTCTTGGGCCTAGCCCAGGCCCATCTACCTGACGGCCTATATAAGGAGGCGCTGGCCTGTGGAGTGAACCCTAACTCAGCTCACTCACTCCCTCCTGCACAATCCTAGCCGTCTGTAGGGGAACGCGACAGAAAACAAAATTTTTGGTATAACGAGCACGCCCAGGATCACTATGGAGATGCATACAAGGTTTGGATCTGATCGTTACCGACTCGTAGCGCAGCGGAAGTAGAGTCGATGTAGATCGTTGGTGCAGATCCCCGCAGCTAGAATTTACAACCTCCCAACCGCGAGGATGTACTCCCTCGCCTGCCCCTCGGACAGTCCCTCGGACAGCCCTCCGGGAGGCGGTCGAACAGTCCCCTGGACGATGTCACGGACAGCCCTTCGGGAGGACCCTCGAAACTCGGACAGTAACTCGGACAGCCCTTCGGGAGGCACTCTCGAACAGCCCCTCGGGCAAAAAGATCGAACATACGACCTCTCTACGGGTTGCACACATACGGTGTCATCTATCCGGCAGGGCTTCGCCGTCCAGAACTAGTTCCCACCGGAACCCAGACAGCCTTTCGGCTCTACGAAACTGTTTCGTGTGAGGGAGAGAAGAAAGGCAGATCATGCATGCCATTTGGTGAGAGAGTTGGAGTGAGTGTGGAGAGCTCCTCTCCACCTCTATTTATAGGAGAAGAAGGGGTGGAGGGGCTGAAATTTCAGCCACAAAAAGGGGTTCCTTCCCTCCCAAGCCTTCTCCAAGATCTTTTGGTTAAAGCCCCAAAAAGTGGCTTTCCAAAAAGCAACCAAAAAGTGCTTTTCACTATTCATGAAAATATTTTTCCGCGACCGTTAGATCCGAAAATATTTCTGTAGGTCTTAGAACATTTCCAGTACCCACTAAAATAATTTTGGACGCGTTCCGAAACAATTCCGGATTAGTGATTTTCATCTGCGAAAAGCAACCAAAGCGGTTCCGGCAGCTCCGGAACATTTCCCGAAAAAATCCCAGAAGTTCCCAGAACAATTCTGGCACCCTCCAAGAATTTTCAGGCGTGTGCCGAAACCAATTTGACTTAATGGTATACCCCGAAACAACTTTTCAGTTTTACCGAAACTTTTCCGGTGTTCTCTCTCCGGAACTCTTCCGCTGTCTCTGAAACTTTTCCGGTGACTTTCTCTCAGACTCCCTGTCTAGTATTCACCAGATAGATGACCCTTAAGCGTGTGACCCTATAGGTTCGATGAAGTATAGACATGACCGGAACACTTTCCGATCACTTTCCGATCAATGATCAACATCGGAGCCGTGGACACCCATATTAACTCCTATACCCACACGAATAAATATTCGAGTGAAACTCCAGTTGCTGTGTGCTATTCCTGTTGCTTCGCGATATGTTGCAAACACCCGAGGTGAGAATTATCGGCATCCCCGTGGATCAACAACTTGTCCACTATGCCTGTTACCTCGTTACCGGTTTTGTTCTCTTTTCTCGTTCCCGTGTTCCGGCATCCCTGTGATCAAATCACATTGTGTCTGGCCAGACGATGGTGGATACCATAACACCGAGATGGCTCAGAGATATCTCTCCATCGTCGGAGGAGAAAATCCCAATCTTGAGCTATCAAGTCCCTTGACATACTTTTCCATGAATCCGTAAGCCGCCGTAATAGCCACCCATTTACGGATGACGTTTAACAAACCCCAAAGTTCATGAAGCAAGCATGAAAAAACTCGATACTCTCATGGTCTAAGGAATTATGCAAACATTAACTTTCACTATGTTATTAACCATTAACTTGTGACGAATGTATCTCATAGCATAATATCAATCGGGTCGATTCAACACAAGTGTTCTCCTAACATTGTGCCCTCAAAGTTGCCAGCATAGTCATACCCATGATCAGGAAAACAGAACCATCATGTAATACTTGAGCTAGTCTTAGAGGCCAAACAAGGAATACATTTTACCGTTTATTATTCCACACGTGCATACGAGTTTCCCTCCGAGCCTCGTGGTTATTGTAGACTCGAGAACCATAGCAGTTATAGCATGGAACATAAACATAATTATGAACGTGGAGATAAATAATAGCATTTATTATTGCCTCTAGGGCATATCTCCTACACCGTCATCTACTGTTCCTCTCTCTGTGCTGCTTCCGGCGATCCCATCCCGACGACCGCGTGCACGGTTGGTCGGGAGAGCAGGTGCCTCCGGAACCCTGTCGTTCGAGATCCTGCCCGGGAGAACGGCAATAAGGTTTTTGGGGAGCGTCTCGACGCGACTGCTCCCGATCCGTCCCCGTCTCCGTCGTCTTCATCCTCCTCTGCTTCTACTACTTCCCCTGCATCGACCCCATGGCGAACGACGACGCTGCCGCCACCGCCGCCAAGAAGAAGGCCACGGACGACGCCGAGGCTACTGCTGCCGCCGCCGCATTGGCTTGGCCAACTGGAGGGTATGATTTGTTCATCCCTCACTTACCCGTTCATGTGCTTATTCATGTGCTAGTCGTATATGTTCTGTTCATAGATGTTTTGGTTCTATGTACTGTACGTGCTCACATGCTTAGGTATCGGTATGAGATGCATACCGTATTTGCCATGTTTACTCGTGGATTAGTCTAATCAGAAAAGTGATAATGTTTCGAACAATCCAAAAACCTTATTTTAGGCACTTTTCGATTCAAGGCTTCGCCGCTACATTGAAACCGGAAAAGTTTACCGGAATGCATTTTAAGCATTGGCGGACGAGGACCACCTTGTGGCTCACAGCTATGAATGTCTTCTGGGTCAGTGGTGTGATTCCCGACGGAACGATTGATCCTGAAAAGGATAAGGCGTTTAGGGAAGCAACCACTGTCTTTGTGGGAGCCATTCTTAGTGTGATCGGAGACAAGTTGGTTGACGCATATCTCCATATGAGCGTTGCCAAAAACTTGTGGGATGCGCTCGAAGCTAAGTTCGGCACAACCGATGCTGGAAGCGAACTGCATGCTATGGAGCAGTTCTATGATTACAGGATGGTTGATAACCGTCCTGTATTGGACCAGGCTCATGAGATACAGTGCATCGCTAAGGAGCTGGAGCTCCTGAAGTGTGAGTTACCGGACAAGTTTGGGCACTTTTCGATTCAAGGCTTCGCCGCTACATTGAAACCGGAAAAGTTTACCGGAATGCATCCCCCCCCCCCCCCCCCCCCCCCCCCCCCCCCCCCCCCCCCCCCCCCCCCCCCCCCCCCCCCCCCCCCCCCCCCCCCCCCCCCCGAATTCTCTGTTGAGGATATCATTGGTCATCTAAGTGTTGAGCAGAACTCGAGAGCAAAGGACTCACACGTGAAAGGGGCAGAGGGTTCTTCTAGCGCCAATGTGGTGCAGAAGAATTTTCACAAGTTCAAGGGAAAGAACACTGTCCAGCAGAATACTACCTTCAAGAAGAAGGGTAAGAAGAAAGACAAAAAGAGAGATGACTGCTTTACTTGTGGTTCAGAGGAACATTGGGCAAACAAGTGCCCAAACAAGTACAAGAAGCCAGGACAGGACTCCAAGTCTGTCAATGTGAGTTTGAGCAACAGTGATGGGGCAACTCGGTATGGTAATTTGTTTACCATACTTTCAGTTTGTCAGTCCACCGATTGGTGGATTGACACAGGGGCCAATATTCATGTATGTGCTGATATGTCTTTGTTCTCTTCTTACCAGGTCGCACGAGATTGCTCAGTCCTGATGGGGAATGGCTCGCATGCTTCTGTTCATGGTGTTGGCACGGTAGATCTGAAGTTTACTTCGGGAAAGATCGTGCAACTGAAGAACATGCAGCATGTCCCCACCAGCAAGAAGAATCTCGTTAGTGGCTCCCTTCTTTGTAAAGAAGAGTTTAAGTTAGTATTTGAGTCCAATAAAGTAGTAGTATCTCGGTATGGACTGTTTGTTGGAAAAGGATATGATTACGGAGGTTTGTTCCGCCTTTCCGTGGCGGATTTCTATAATAAAGTCGTGAACCAATTCATTCTAGCGTGAACGAATCTGAGGTTTGGCATTCACGTCTTTGTCACATTAATTTTGGTTGTATGACGCGGCTAGCTAAGATAGATTTAATCCCGAGTTTCACTTTAGCCAAAGGCTCCAAGTGCCATTCGTGTGTGCAAGCAAATCAACCTCGTAAGCCTCACAAGCCTGCGAAAGAGAGACACCTGGCACCACTAGAGCTCATACATTCAGATCTGTGCGAGATGAATGGTGTGTTGACTAAAGGTGGAAAGAAATATTTTATGACGTTGATTGATGATTCCACTAGATTCTGCCATGTGTATTTGTTAAATACTAAGGATGAGGCTCTACACTACTTTAAAATCTATAAGGCAGAAGTTGAGAACCAACTTGAAAAGAAAATAAAACGAGTTCGGTCTGATCGTGGTGGAGAGTACTTTTCTAATGAGTTTGATTTATTCTGTGCGGAACATGGTATTATTCATGAGAGGACGCCTCCCTATTCACCCCAGTCAAACGGGGTTGCCGAACGGAAAAACCATACTCTAACTGATTTGGTTAACGCCATGTTAGATACATCGGGTTTATCCAAGGCATGATGGGGGAAGGCTGTATTGACATCATGTCATGTCCTGAATAAAGTTTCCATGAAGGATAATGAGACTACTCCCTATGAGCAATGGGAAAAGAAAAGAACTACACTCTCTTACTTGCGCACTTGGGGCTGTTTGGCGAAAGTCAATGTGCCGATAACCAAAAAGCGTAAGTTGGGACCAAAGACTGTGGACTGCGTTTTTCTGGGCTATGCCAAGCATAGCGTCGGCTATAGATTTCTAGTGGTGAAATCTGATGTACACGACGTGAAGGTCGGTACGATCATGGAGTCTAAAGATGCTACATTCTTTGAGAATATTTTCCCCATGAGAGATATGCAAAGCACTTCTAGACTAGAATCTGATGAGACTCCTAAACCTGCCATTCCGATGGAATATTATGAGCACAAAAGTGATGAATGTTCCACGGAGGATGACGAGGAAGCTCCTGTTAGGAGCAAGAGACAGAGGACCGCAAAGTCCTTTGGTGATGATTTCCTCGTGTACCTCGTGGATGATGACACTCCCAGTACCATTTCAGAAGCCTATGCATCACTGGATGCTGACTACTGGAAGGATGCGGTCCGTAGCGAGATGGATTCCATCTTGGCTAACGGGACATGGGAGATCACTGATCGTCCTTATGGCTGTCAACCATTGGGATGTAAGTGGGTGTTCAAAAAGAAGCTTAGGCCTGATGGTACTGTTGAGAAGTACAAGGCTAGGCTTGTGGCCAAGGATTATACCCAGAAAGAAGAAGAAGATTTCTTCGATACTAACTCACCTGTGGCTAGACTGACAACCATTCGAGTCTTACTCGCGTTGGCTGCCTCGCATGGTCTTCTTGTCCATCAGATGGACGTTAAGACGGCTTTCCTTAACGGAGAGTTAGACGAGGAAATTTACATGCAACAGCCAGATGGCTTTGTAGTAAATGGTCAGGAAAGAAAGGTGTGCAAGTTATTGAAATCTTTGTATGGCCTGAAACAAGCGCCTAAGCAATGGCATGAGAAGTTCAATACAACTCTGACATCTGCTGGCTTTGTTGTTAACGAAGCTGACAAATGTGTATACTATCGCTATGGTGGGGGGCGAAGGAGTGATACTGTGTCTGTATGTCAATGACATACTGATATTTGGGACCCACCTCAAAGTCATTGAAGAGGTCAAATCTTTTCTATCTCATAACTTTGAGATGAAAGACCTGGGCATGGCTGATGTTATCTTAAACATCAAGCTACTGAGAGATAATGAGGGTGGAATTACACTTTTGCAATCCCACTATGTTGAGAAAATTTTGAGTCGATTTGGATATTCGGATTGCAAACCTTCTGCAACACCATATGATCCCAGCGTGCGGATTCGAAAGTTCGAAGGCACTGCTGTTGATCAATTGAGATATTCTCAAGTGGTTGGTTCACTCATGTACCTAGCTTGTGCTACTCGGCCTGACATATCATTTGCTGTGTGCAAACTGAGCTGTTTTGTTTCCAATCCGGGAGTTGTGCACTGGCATGCTGTTGAGCGAGTCATGCGTTATTTGCAAGGTACTGTGAACTATGGAATTCACTATTCTGGGTACCCGACGGTACTTGAGGGGTATAGTGATTCGAATTGGATATCTGATGCTGACGAGATGAAAGCCACAAGTGGATATGTCTTCACACTTGGTGGTGGTGCTGTTTCCTGGAAGTCTTGCAAGCAGACGATCTTAACGAGATCGACTATGGAAGCAGAACTCACAGCATTAGACACATCATGCGTCGAAGCAGAATGGCTTCGAGAGCTTTTGATGGATTTGCCAGTGGTTGATAAGCCAGTCCCGGCTATCCTTATGAACTGTGACAATCAAACAGTGATTGCCAAGGCTAAGAGTTCAAAGGACAACCTGAAATCCACAAAGCACATAAGAAGAAGATTGAAATCTGTCAGAAAATCAAGAAACTCCGGAGTGATAGCGTTGGATTATATCCAGACTGCTAAAAATCTGGCAGACCCTTTTACAAAAGGGCTATCACGGATTGTGATAGAAAATGCATCGAGGAAGATGGGCATGAGACCCATGTAAGTTGCCATGGGGGTAACCCAACCTATGTGATCGGAGATCTCGCGAATTAGGACCTGGGAAAACAATCTAGCGGTCCCCCCCCCCCCCCCCCCCCCCCCCCCCCCCCCCCCCCCCCCCCCCCCCCCCCCCCCCCCCCCCCCCCCCCCCCCCCCCCCCCCCCCCCCCCCCCCCCCCCCCCCCCCCCCCCCCCCCCCCCCCCCCCCCCCCCCCCCCCCCCCCCCCCCCCCCCCCCCCCCCCCCCCCCCCCCCCCCCCCCCCCCCCCCCCCCCCCCCCCCCCCCCCCCCCCCCCCCCCCCCCCCCCCCCCCCCCCCCCCCCCCCCCCCCCCCCCCCCCCCCCCCCCCCCCCCCCCCCCCCCCCCCCCCCCCCCCCCCCCCCCCCCCCCCCCCCCCCCCCCCCCCCCCCCCCCCCCCCCCCCCCCCCCCCCCCCCCCCCCCCCCCCCCCCCCCCCCCCCCCCCCCCCCCCCCCCCCCCCCCCCCCCCCCCCCCCCCCCCCCCCCCCCCCCCCCCCCCCCCCCCCCCCCCCCCCCCCCCCCCCCCCCCCCCCCCCCCCCCCCCCCCCCCCCCCCCCCCCCCCCCCCCCCCCCCCCCCCCCCCCCCCCCCCCCCCCCCCCCCCCCCCCCCCCCCCCCCCCCCCCCCCCCCCCCCCCCCCCCCCCCCCCCCCCCCCCCCCCCCCCCCCCCCCCCCCCCCCCCCCCCCCCCCCCCCCCCCCCCCCCCCCCCCCCCCCCCCCCCCCCCCCCCCCCCCCCCCCCCCCCCCCCCCCCCCCCCCCCCCCCCCCCCCCCCCCCCCCCCCCCCCCCCCCCCCCCCCCCCCCCCCCCCCCCCCCCCCCCCCCCCCCCCCCCCCCCCCCCCCCCCCCCCCCCCCCCCCCCCCCCCCCCCCCCCCCCCCCCCCCCCCCCCCCCCCCCCCCCCCCCCCCCCCCCCCCCCCCCCCCCCCCCCCCCCCCCCCCCCCCCCCCCCCCCCCCCCCCCCCCCCCCCCCCCCCCCCCCCCCCCCCCCCCCCCCCCCCCCCCCCCCCCCCCCCCCCCCCCCCCCCCCCCCCCCCCCCCCCCCCCCCCCCCCCCCCCCCCCCCCCCCCCCCCCCCCCCCCCCCCCCCCCCCCCCCCCCCCCCCCCCCCCCCCCCCCCCCCCCCCCCCCCCCCCCCCCCCCCCCCCCCCCCCCCCCCCCCCCCCCCCCCCCCCCCCCCCCCCCCCCCCCATGTTCTGTTCATAAATGTTTCGGTTCTATGTACTGTATGTGCTCACATGTTTAGGTATCGGTATGAGATGCATACCGTATTTGTCATGTTTACTGTTTACTCGTGGATTAGTCTAATCGGAAAAGTGCTAATATTTCCAACAAATCACACGGATGTTCCTTTTTTTCCATTCTGGTGGTACTCCCTCCGTAAACTAATATAAGAGCGTTTAGATCACCAGTGTGCCGAAAGTTTTGCCGGGGACAAAATGTCGGACAAAATGTCCACCTCAATTTTCGCCGAATCTAAATAACAATCTCACAAATACGCCACTGCATGTGGGCTCCATCAAGGGAGAAGTTGGGGACAAGTTTGGGCTACTGTGGCAGCCGCTTTGATTTCGCTTTTCCAAATGTTTGTGGCATTTGGGCAAAGCGAAGCATAGCCTCGTTGCAAGCAAGGACAGCCTATTCACGAGCCAGCGGAAGTAGGCGGAACCGGAATAATTGTGCACGGTGCAATGATCTCACTCACGACGAGATCGCGATATGTCTCTTTTATCGCTTCGGCAAGACGAGGAAAAGTCTGAGGACCCACCACCACCACCAATCCGGCAAGCTTTGAGTCTGCCTTTTTTCCATGTGTGCTCCAAGTTGCATTTTTATTTCTTTTTTCTCAAGGAAAAGCTGAAGAGTTAAGAGGGGGCCTCATTATCGATGGGAAGGAAGATGACAACTCGTGGATGAAAATCACCTTGGAAGCTTTCCACACTCGGAAGCCGTTTCAACTACGTACTACGTACTAGAGTGGTGCCGACCGTTGGATCCGTAGAATATAGTAATGGACGGCCAGCTCATAGCCACGGAAATCGAAAGGCCAGAACTTATCGTTGGCAAATGGCAATGGCAATGGCAAGCGAGACAAAAACTGTCCGATCCATCGTCCATCATGGGATTGGAGCAAAAGCAACAGTCCAAGGAAACATGGCGCCAGTGCGCGCGCAAAGCGGCCAATAATCGGTGGCATGAAGAGGGCGGGGCCTCCTTGATAGCTTTTTCTCGAAACGAACAGAAGCGATTTTGTCGAGTGGCGGCTGGTTTCTTGCGGTGATTTGCTTGTCATGTCAGCGCGAGGATCTCGGTTAAGGTTTGGACTACTGGTGGTACAATTATTGGCACATGCATGTGTCGTGCGGTCGTGCCACCACATCAGATCGCAAAGCAGTGTAGTAGACTACACGGTGCAGTGTCGCGCGCCTCTGTTGCTCGCTTGCATAGTCGTGGTAGCGTCGTCTTGCTTACGGCCGACGCTGCGACGGGGAAGGAATATTATCCTCCGATCGAGCAGCAGCTTGGAATTGGAGCAGGATGAGGAGCAGAGCCGAAACGTAGAATCCAATGCCGTGGTCATCTTGCGTTAAACAAAGTGAAGTGATTCCCGTGTCACGTATGGCTTCAAATCAATCAAGATCGCCCAGCTTGTTTTTTCTGGAGATTCAAACGCACCGTGGTTTACCTGGCCAACAGTGGGCCAAGGATTCATGGAGACTCTGCACGAACGGGCCGGTGATACTACTGTACATGTGCGCCCACTCGCACTGGAGTTGGGCGAGAATGTGTGGTCTGGTATGGATGATGCGCTGCCACTACGGCCGGGCCATGCATCCTGGTGTGGTGCGCTTTGCCGTCACGGAGGCCCTTGTTGGTGATCTTCCGGGAAAGACTTTACCAAGATACGCCTCCTCGAGCCGAAACCATGGTGGGGAGGGGAGAAGGAGAAACAACCTCACTTGCTGCAAAGTCAGCGCGCGCTTTCGCTCTCTCTTTTTTCTTTTACCTTTGCTATCATCTTGCTGCCGGTGCTGGCTTTTACGACTTGGCACACGGGCGCCCCTTTGTTTTCTCTTGTTGTGTTGCGGTGCTTGTGTTTCGTGGAATCGGATACCTGATGTGTCAAGTGTCAACGTTCTAGAAGGTTTTTGACTAATGAGAAATCGGGATGGTGTGTTGATCATCAAGGACTACGTAATCGACTTGCACGAACACAAACAAAATCTGGCCACTCTACTTGCCTGAATAGAAACAAAATCTGGCGGGTTTAGCAGCCAGCCCACCATGCACTACTCTATAATTTCATGGCAGAGTAGCTAAAGCTAGTGTTCAAAAAAAAAAAGGTTAAAGCTAGGCAAATATTTACTACTGCTAGTACTATGACGGCTCTTTATTCCGTTCAAACGGGAATGCTGCGTCAACACTGACTTGAAACAATAACTGCCTAATTTTGAGATCGACCGGTGTTTATGGGCCGGCTCATTTGGGTTTTCTGTATAAAGATGTGCACCAGGCTAGCTAGAAAGGCTGCCGTTGTCAGGCCATGGGCGCCACTTTGTCCGCGAGCGATATGTCTTGCATTAAGCAAGATGGTAGCGGCTCTGGGCAGCGCTATTTCTCGCGTTCAGCGAGTCGCGCGTACCGACTCGCTGAAGCCAGCGAGCATATGGACCGGCCCACGTGTGCAAGTAAGCAACTGCTGTTTCCTGTTTCGTTTTTTCACGTTTTTTCTTTTTTCCTTTCTTTCTTACTTTTGTTTATACTTTAAAATATTCTAAATACATATATTACAAAAACACTCTCCCAAAAACACATTTGAAAAAATGTTGAATAGGGATCAAAAAATGTTGAACAAGAATTTGAAAAAATATTGAACAAGTTTTTAAAAATGTTGAATAAGTATTAAAAACATTGAACACGTGTTTGAAAAATATTGAATAAGTACTAAAAATGTTGAACGGGTATATGAAAAATGTTGAAAAAGTATTTAAAAATGTTAAACGAGTATTTGGAAAATGTTGAACATGTATTTGAAAAAATGTAGAACAAATATTTGAAAAGATGTTGAACAAAGTATTTGAAAAAATGTTGATCATGTATAAAAAAATGTTGAATAATTATTAAAAAAATGTTGAACAAGAATCTGAAAAATGTTGAACATGTATTTGAAAATGTTGAACGGGTATTTAGAAATGTTGAACAAGTATTTGAAAATGTTGAACAAGTGTTAAAAATGTTGAATAAGTAATTGAAAAATGTTGAATAAGTATTGAAAAATGTTGAACGAGTATTTGAAAAATGTTGAATAAGTACAAAAATGTTGAACAAGTATTTGAAATTGTTGAATGAGCGTTCAAGCAATGTTGAACGTGTATACAAAAAATGTTGATCACTTATTAAAAAATGTTTCTAACATATACGAAAATGTAGAGTGAAAAAAAAACATAAGAAAAAAAAGTTGATAAGAAACAAGAAAACCAAACAAAAATGGAGAAGGGAAAAGAAAAAAAATGGAGAAGATAAAAGAAAACGATTTTTTTTTTTGGAGAAAACCTGGCTTGACTCACTTCAAGTAGGCCGTGCCCCTACGGAATGTACACGAAGTTGATGGTGGTGCAGTGGTTTGCATTGCATCGTCGAAACCACCAGATCCCAGGATCGAATCCTCGCGAGCGCACTCATTTTTGCTCCATTTTCCCCAAAAAAAATCGGTAACAGGCCGGCCCGTTGTTGTAGTCGCTCGCTGCGAGAGTTCCCGCACGCCTCGCTTAATGCGATAAATAGCGATCGCGAGCGGCTCTCGCGTCGAGCGCTATAGTATCGGGCTGGCCCACTAGAGCATTTAAAAAAAAAGAGTGGAAATGTGTGTGCGAGGGGGATCGAACCTGGGATAGCCACTGCGCCAGCTTTGGTGTCTACTACGTAACGTAGGGCGCCACCAACTAGAAGTAAAAAAGAGCCAGTTTTTATACTGGTTAGTTTTCTTTTCCTGTTTTGCCTTTTTTTTCTTCATTTCTACCCGGTTTTCTTCAGGTTTTTTCTTTTCCCCCTTTTCTTTTGTTTTTTGTTTGGTTTTCTTATTTTTTCCTCCGTTCTTTTTTTTTTCATTGTTTGTATCATTTTTTCTTTTCTTACTCATTTTCCTTCTATTATTCTTTGGTTTTTTCTTTCTTCCTTGGTTTTCAATGCTTTCTTCGTTTTCTTTTGTTTCTTTTCTTTTTTCTTCTCTGGATTCTTGTTTTGTTTTCATTGTTTCTGCATTTGTTTCTTCGGTTTTATTTTTCATTTCTTTTTTCTTTGGTTTATTTTATTTCTTTTTTCTTTGGTTTATTTTATTTCTTTTTTGGTTTTCTCTGTTTGTTTTGGTTTTCATTCTACATTTTTTGTATATGTCAACAACATTTTTCTAATATGTGTTTAAAATTTTTAATACAAATTTAATTTTTTTATTACATGGTCAACATTTTTTCAGTACACATTTTTAAATTTTCAAATGCTTGATTAAAAAATTTCAAATACAAGATTAACATTTTTTGAATACATGGTCAACATTTTTCTATACACATTTTTAAACTTTTTCATATATTGATTAACATTTTTCAAATACAATATTAACATTTTCAAATACATGATCAAAAAAAATTTATGCACATTTAACATTTTTTTCAAATACTTGATTAACATTTTTTGAACACATGGTCAACATTTTTTCCATACACATTCAACATTACCAAATGCTTGATTAACGTTTTTCAATACCTGTCCAACATTTTTTCAAATGCCTGATTAACATTTTTTATATACATGACCAAAAAAATTCATCATTTTTTAAATACATGGTCAACATTTTTTCTATACACATATAACATTTTTCAAATGCTTGATCAACATTTTTCAAATACTTGTTCAATATTTTTGAAATGCTTGATTAACATTTTTATATACATGATCAAGAAATTTCATTATTTTTTAATACATGGTCAACATTATTTTTGTACACATTTAACATTTTTCAAATGCTTTGTCTAACATTTTTTATATACTTGTTCAACATTTTTTCAAATGCTTGATTAATATTATTATATATATGATCAAAAGATTTCATCATTTTTCAATACATGCTCAACATTTTTTGTATACAGATTCAACATTCTTCAAATGCATGATAAACATTTTCAAAATATTACGTAAAGTATTTTTTTATAATATATATGTTTAAAATATTTGAAAGTGTAATCAAAAGTAAAAAATGGAATCGGAAAACAAAATAAAAACATGAAAAAAAAAGCAGAAAAGGAAACGAGGCAGTGTACTACCGCGAACTGGGCCGGCGCGTATGCTCGCGCGCTCTTCAACGAGTCGGAAGCCTCGACTCGCTGAACACGAGACATAGGCGCTCCCCACTTTGCCCCGCTTATAGCGAAACAGAGCTGCGCTCCCTTGGCTTAGCACCGTCCTAAATGGGATAGCGCATAATAGCACATGTACACAAAGGCACATAATTAGGTACCTTCCCCTATAAAATATCAGGTTTTTGTTTTTCTATATTATTTGTATTTTTAAAATATTCTAATGCACATATTCCAAAAACCTTAATTAAGTTTTTTCTAAAAGTTAATAGTGAATTTGAAAAATGTCAATTCGGTGTAAATCTTTTGTTAGTGTAACTATAAAAGAAATGTTTGTGCATTTAAGAATATACATTTGTTTCAAAAAATATATGTGATTTTTTAAATGTTATAAAATGTACAAAGAATGTTTATGTATCTAAGAAAATATTTCCTATACCATTAAAAAATATGTGGGATTTTAGAAAAAATATTTATACAATGTAAAAAAATGTTCCCTTATTAAAAAAATATATTTCATGCCATTAGAAAATTCAACTTATGTCTGAATGTTTTTAGCATGTATTTGAATTTTTTTTTACAAAAAATTATTGAAACAATGTACATCATGTATTTGAAAAATGTTCTACATGTATCAAAAAAATGTTATGCGTGTATAATAAAAATATACAATGTGTACTGAAAAAAGTAGTCATTTGTTAAAAAAGGAAAACGAAAAGGGAAAAAGGTATAAGTAAAAAATAAGAGCAAACCGGTGGAAACAAGAGAAAGAAACAACGAAAACTGACGCAGAAAAACAAAGGAAAGGGAAAAAAACAAAAAAGATAAAAGTTAAAGAAAAAAAAAGAATAAATCCATTATAGAAACGCAGAAAAACGATAAAAGCTGCAAGAAAAAGTGATAAAAACCATCACGGGAAACAAGCAGGAAAAAAATGTGCCCAGAAAGCCGCTCTTGCTGGAAGCCGAATTGTGGCCGACCCATAACACAGTCACCTATTGCAAGATGAAGTATCGTCTCGCAACAGGCGAGAAATACCTGCCGCGTCTGGCCATCACTCGCACTTTCGTTTTTGTGTCCTCCTACAAATGGCTTTTGGTTTTCGTTTCGTGTTACCTTTAAGCTGTTTTTTTTTTGGCGAATAGGCTTGTCTTACTCATATCACCATGGATTGCAATCTGCTCGACAGAGTTCAGAGAGATTGGCACAACTCAACCCTAATCAAATTGTTGTACGAACTTTAGCACGAGCATAATTCACCCAATAGTGACAAAGTATTTTGACTATGATTTACATGAGTGATACAAGATTGACGAGACCATCATTAAGGCTTGGATTTCCTGCACCGGAGAGGTATATAGAGAGTGACCGATGTGAGCATGTCGAATCATCATCTCTGGCTCCATGCAATCCACTTCCACAATAACCGGAGTAGTGCACGACTGAGACGCCAGGGCTAAACCCTCCTTGTAGGTCCTCAGCCCCGACTCAAGTTTCCGTTTGTTAGTTTCTAGTAACTTTGAAACGATAGATGTTTTGATTGCAATGAAATGTCACTTACCGCATTGTAATGCGTTTTAGGTGATCTTCAATAGTCTCTGGATGGCCACAAGTGTCGTGTGGCGTCAATATAGCCAATTTTACTCAATTCAAAGCGATATGGATGGAGAGCTACATTGCTATAGTGCCATTTTACTACAAAATGTTGGATCGTTATGCAATGTTGGTTCCTACGTACCGGAGGCCCTAGGGATGTCATGATGCATTGTTTCACGGGGTAATAAAAGTTTAGCAAATATTTACTATTTTTTTATGATTTGCCAAACTTATTTGGAACAATATTTCATAGAAAATTTCCATGGACTCAAGCTACTTGGAAAAAATATCAAAAACTTTTGTTGTGGTGCATATTTGGTAATATCTTTTCATATGTTAGCATGTTAATGGACATAACATTGTAGTCCTACGTACCATCTTAGTCGGAAAAGCATTTTCCTTTTTTTTACGCACTTCTTTCTTGAATAATGATATTGGTTGGTGTATTCAGGCACGTATACTAGTTCTCTCTTTGAATAACTACATATGGCATAAGGTATCTAAATCTGCCCTGATTAGTGCCCTGGAGGTGCTTACTCATGGAAACCAGAAGTCAAATGGAACAATCAACGTGATTGGGTGACCGCCAAAATTGAAATTTGTTTTAATTAGCTATAGCAAATTGAGCAAGACAATACATGATTCATATGGTTGGATTATTGTCGATATTTTGAGTGGACAACAACCTTTTTACTTCCAACTTGCGAGAAACATTGACACACATGAAGAATTTAGTTTTAATATCTCTACGTAACAAGTATTTACACGCCCCTCCTCGTATTCAACGATGTGTGTGTGGTGTAGTCAACCCATTTGAAGTTCGTAATGATGCTTATTGTATTCTCTCTATCTATAGTGTGGAAACCAATCACAATGGGAGAAATTCCCACCCCCTCTCACCGAACATATTGTCAAGTTCGGGTAATTCATCTGCCATTTTGACTTGAGCCACTAACAATATATGTCTTCGTCAGTTTCATGTCACAGGCCCCGCGATTGTGCTGGAATAAGCGATGCAGATTTGACCAAATATTTGTGGCGGTGGCGTCGTCCTTCGGTAGGAAGCTCACGAGTTCTGACGAGATCTGTGTTTAGATCCATTGCAGGATCACTAAGTCATCCTTGAACCGTATGAGATCGCTAAACGCCAAAACGGAGTTGTCCTTGATGTGGTTGCAAAGGCGGTAGCGCCCAAGATGCACCAAGAACATGTGACACCAGTGGTAATAGTTGTGTGATTGGAGATCTAGAATAGTAGGAATGAAGGTGCTAACGACGGTTATGAATTCACAGAGAGAGGTTGTGGTTAGCAGAGTGGTGGAGGTGGATGAGAGGAAGGAGAAGGAAGAACTATAAATGGTGAACCAGCTGAGAACAACAGTGGCGCCATCGTCGACAACAACAAGAACGGAGAACCATCCTGACTCATTGCAGAAGAATGGAGGCGGGCCTAGGCTAGGAGGGTCTAGCCCTGGTCCACCCCAAGGGCTCAAAGAGACATGCATGTGGTATTTGGGCCACATTACTAAAATATGTACTGTTTGACACCACTGGGCCAGCTTGCCTCTCCTTTGTATATTTGTGGGGTCGTTCTTTTTTCGACGAAGGGTGGATTTCACTGGCTTAGAATGGAGCATCAACAGGATACAGTTACAATGAAAACACACCCGGGCTCTGCATAGATAGGACACACACAGCAACATCAACGCACACACAAAAAGACGCCAGCAAATAGCAAAGCCATATAGGACCAAAAGCTATGTGTAGGCGAGGAAAAAAAACCCTTCAAAGCGATCAGATCGGCGATCGACAGACTACAATAATGACCATATTCATACCAACCATCTCATGACAATACACAAACGACGAGGTTCATCAACAACTCCTTCAGGAATGTGCTTAGAGATTACTGTACAAAGACTTAGTAATGTACATTTGATATGCTTAACCTTTTTTTTTTTTGGAAAGGAGGATTACCCCCGGCCTCTGCATCAGAACGATGCATGCAACCATAATATGCTTAACCTTGGAAGGTCAGGGAGGCCTTAAGGGAGGGCGCCTGGATTGGCAAGATTGATATGACGACGGCCTTCACTGCTGACCACGTTCGACAATTTTTCGCGTTATGGATTGCCCTTCGAGAGGTGCACCTGTCTGAGGACGTGGAAGATAGCATTTTATGGAAGCATACTATCAGTGGTGACTACTCTGCATCCTCTGCTTACAATGCACAATTCCTAACTATCACTCGCTCTGCCATGTACAAGGTTGTGTGGAAGGCATGGGCCCCTCCAAAAGTAAAATTTCTGGCATGGCTTGCCATCCAAGATAGGGTCTGGACAGCAGTCCACTTGGCCAAAAGGGGATGGCCAAACTGTGGCCCATGCCCGCTTTGCAAGCGGGAGCCTGAGACTGTAGAGCATCTATTCTTCCAGTGCAGATACACTTTGAGGGTTTGGGCTTTCGTTAAAGATTGGCTTTAACTGGTGGAGGTGGATACTTCGGTCTGGCCAACTGCTACGAGTATAGAAGATTGGTGGATTGACATAGCCTCCACCCGAAGTATCCATAAAAGGGCGATGCCTTCCATCATCATGCTTGTTAGTAAGGCAATTTGGGACGAGCGAAACGCACGGGTATTCCGGAACCACTCCGTCCCCTCATTCATTCTCCTCCAAGCCATCAAGATTGAGGCAAGGCTATGGGCCATTGCGGGTGCAAAATTTTTGGGTCAAATGATGCCGGGAGAGTAGTCTATTGTAAAAAAAAATTCAACCCTTGGCCTCTTTTGGTCTTTGAGTTCCCAAACCCTTGTTCACTCCTTCTTTATTAATGAATGAGGCAAATCTTTTGCCTCCGTTTCAAAAATATATATATGCTTAACCTTAGAGAGCCACATATTGTGGGGCATTACTAAACTGAGATGAGCTACATATTATATGTATATAACAACACAAAACCTTAACCTTAGAGAGTAGTGGTGAATGGTAGAACGTGGTATGCAAACCACCTTCACGTGGTATGTAACGACTATGGATGCAAGCATGTATCCCGCGAAGTCTACATACAAGCCAATTTGTGTTAATCTTGAAATAACTATTACACACGATTGACTTTTAATATACTTGTATGCTTAGGTTCTGCTTGCATCCCTAATCGTGCGGGTGGTGTATGCTTCACACAAAAGGAGACAAGTTGACAAACCCAGAGTTTCTTTCCAAAGCTCCTGTGAACGAGCCGATTAGAAATGTTGCAGAAAAGGTTCAGGACATTACGCACACACACCACGCAAACCACCCAAACTTGCTTTACATGTACACGTAAACATGTACCAGCCGTATACAAACGGTGAAAGAAACCCAACCAATCAAACAGATATGTACACAGACCCATCGGCCGGCGGCGGCGGCCGGTGACCACCCGAAAAGAGGGGCTACCAAGCTACTGGTACCGCGTGGCGATGCGCAGCATGACGGTGGCGGCGACGGTGACCCCGTAGAAGACGATGAAGAGGCCGGTGACGTTGATGAGCCTGGCCTCGGTGCCGGGCGTGGCGCTGGCGCTCTTCTGGACGAGCCCCGTCTGCGCGGCGCACACGGCCAGGAGGAAGATGACCAGCCCGCCGGCGACGTGCACGGGGGCCGCGGCGGCGCGCGTGTGCTCGTGCGTGCCGGGCATCCAGAAGACGGCGAAGCCGATGAGCCACTGCAGCGCGAAGAGGGAGATGGCGCCGATGCCGATCCACGAGTGGAGGCTGACCAGGTCCGGCACCACGGCCACGTTGTGGAACTTGAAGGCCGCGTAGATGCCGAAGACGCCCAGGATGAAGGCCACCAGGTGCACCAGCATGTGCACCATCTTCTGCGCCCGGTGGTTCATCGGGATCGTCGTGTACACCAGTATGGCTGCACAAATGGAGCAAGATTTAATTACCACGGCACATCTTAATTTCGCCTGCGAATATACCAATCATATGCCAATTGCAAGACCGATGAACTTGGCAGGAAAACGTAGCGATCCACGGTGGTCATTATCGGCATCATCCGAGGTGACCTTTGGCATGGACGCCCACCCAGCACACTGATTGGCACTTCAGGACGAGCCTGGTCCAGTGCTTTTGCGGCCACCAAACACCTACAAAGCCCTGCTACGTACCGATCTGGTCTAAAATGTAGTGTGGTGACACACTGACACCTTATCTTCTTTTGCAATGGAATTTCGGCCCATGTCAACAGCAACTTCTACTACCACACCTTCAGGTGCTTTTGGTTGGCAATCAATAATGATTCTGTTGCGACGTTTTGCTAAACTGTATGTATACTCATATATCTATCTTCCCTAAACCTTAGTTAAGATTCTCACAAAATGGTAAAGCTTGGTTAAGGTCACCGTGTTTAGGAGTTGGTACGCCGACATTGACAATTCAGGGTAGTGTGCATTGGACGGACGTACCTTCGCCGATGAGAAGAATGAACCCCCAGGTCATCACAAAGGGATGTACCTGCATTACAGAAGGCAGAGATCAATACTGCAATTGGTAGATTTATTTCTGTAAGTATGAACAGAGGGATCAAGAAACGGGTGGCGGTACGTACGTTGAAGATCTGCTCGGGGTCGTCGGACTGTATGTTGATGCCGCCGCGGAAGCGCAGGAGCCAGACGAGCATGAGCACGGCGGTGGTGAGGAAGAGCAGGTGCGCGAACATGGCCACGCGCGACGCCACCACGGAGTGGCGGTGGTGGCCGCCGATGATCCCGCCGATCGCCATTCCCGCGCCTGGCTAGCTACCTCCCACCTTAGCTTGGCTCTGATCGCCGGCGAGACAGGGTAGAATGGATGACAGGATCAGTAAGCTGGCCTTGTTCTTCTGCATGGGCGCGGCGCGGGGCTGGGTTTTAACGGGGCCACCGGGAATCCGAGGTTACACCGGGGCGGAGGCTTGGGTTTGGTATATCGGCGAGCTGGGCGTGCGTGTTGAAAGCAAGGCATCTCCGGCTGTGTATATGCGATGGTGATGGTGATGGCTTTGCAATGCAGGGAAGCAAGTAATCCCAAGAATGCTGACAGCATGTCGATCGACGACGACGCCGCGTTTGGTTCACGGTCAGGTAACGTAATGGGCTCCGGTATCGGGAAGCTCTGCTTCCGATCTCCTTTTACTGAATACGAGCTTTGTTTGGTTCGTGCGACTGGGTCCGGTTTCCTAATCAGCTGCCGTTCAGCTGTTTTCGACTCTGCGAAGAGGTGTATCAGGAAACACGGTTACCAAAGATGTAGTACGCGAAACAAATGCCAGCTACGCTTTCCGGAAGCGCAGGAATTGGAAACCGCGCGAAATTGACCGAACCAAACGCGTCGTTTGCCTGCCCTGGGCCGTAAGCATAAAACGGGCCGTAAGCTAGCCTGTCGAATCGAGTCCAAAGCATAGTGCTCTCTTTCTCAACAACAACAAAAAAAAAAAAAGCATAATGCTCTCTAAATAAGCCCCAGCAGTATCACCAGACCGGGCTCATAACAAGCCTAGCCACGCAAACACCTCCTCCTCCTCCTCGGGGTGGTACATGCCCGAGGGGCGCGGCGCGCCCTATGTCTCGCTTCATGTTTTTTTTTTCACGTGAGACAGAGGAAACCGACACTGAAGGGAGGAGCGAGTTGGGCCAGCCAAGGCACACGGCAGCCATAGCTTTGTTTTTTTTTCACTTTTCTGTTTTTATTTTTTACTTTTTTTATATATTTTCAAATATTCTAAATAAATCCCCCCCCCCCCCCCCCCCCCCCCCCCCCCCCCCCCCCCCCCCCCCCCCCCCCCCCCCCCCCCCCCCCCCCCCCCCCCCCCCCCCCCCCCCCCCCCCCCCCCCCCCCCCCCCCCCCCCCCCCCCCCCCCCCCCCCCCCCCCCCCCCCCCCCCCCCCCCCCCCCCCCCCCCCCCCCCCCCCCCCCCCCCCCCCCCCCCCCCCCCCCCCCCCCCCCCCCCCCCCCCCCCCCCCCCCCCCCCCCCCCCCCCCCCCCCCCCCCCCCCCCCCCCCCCCCCCCCCCCCCCCCCCCCCCCCCCCCCCCCCCCCCCCCCCCCCCCCCCCCCCCCCCCCCCCCCCCCCCCCCCCCCCCCCCCCCCCCCCCCCCCCCCCCCCCCCCCCCCCCCCCCCCCCCCCCCCCCCCCCCCCCCCCCCCCCCCCCCCCCCCCCCCCCCCCCCCCCCCCCCCCCCCCCCCCCCCCCCCCCCCCCCCCCCCCCCCCCCCCCCCCCCCCCCCCCCCCCCCCCCCCCCCCCCCCCCCCCCCCCCCCCCCCCCCCCCCCCCCCCCCCCCCCCCCCCCCCCCCCCCCCCCCCCCCCCCCCCCCCCCCCCCCCCCCCCCCCCCCCCCCCCCCCCCCCCCCCCCCCCCCCCCCCCCCCCCCCCCCCCCCCCCCCCCCCCCCCCCCCCCCCCCCCCCCCCCCCCCCCCCCCCCCCCCCCCCCCCCCCCCCCCCCCCCCCCCCCCCCCCCCCCCCCCCCCCCCCCCCCCCCCCCCCCCCCCCCCCCCCCCCCCCCCCCCCCCCCTATATAGGAAAACGGTGACACCCCAAGGAAAATAAAAAGAAATACAAATGAAAAAAGAGAAATAAACAAATAAAACATAAGACAATTAAGAAAAATAAAATAAAGTCATTGAAAACCAAGAAATAAATAAATAAAACCGAAGCAAAACAAAGAAAAAAAGTAAAAAAAAAGTAAAAACAGAAAAGGAAACGAAAAAAACCCAGAGAAAAAAAAGAAAAATAAATAATAAAAAACCCGGAAGGCCAGTGGAAACCCCAAGAGAAAACAAAGAAAACCAATAAAAACGTGAAAGAGACAAACAAAACCGAAGTAAAACAAATAAAAGAACCGATGAAAACCGAGAAAGAAAGAAATAAAACTGAAGAAAAAGAAAGAAAATAGTGAAAATGGAGAAATAAACGAAAAAAAAACCCGGTGAAACAAAAAAAAACCGAAAAACCAACAGAAAACCGGGTTTTTTACCCTCAAATAGCCGCCCGCTTGTATTTACCACGAAGTTGACTGTAAATCAGCTTTGCCCTTCATCCAGTATACCCGGGTTCAAATCTGGTGTGCGCTCCACCTTTTCTTCTCCCTTTCTTTTAAGGGTGCGCTAAGGGGCCGGCCCAATTTCTTGTGTGAGGAGCTATTCCCTTCAGCGAGAATAGCTTTCATCTCGCTTAAGGCGAAATATAACTCCCGCGAGGGGCGTTGCTGCGAGTCCTCCAATTCCTATCTGGTGCCCGCTGCACCGGTCACAGTCCTTATCAGAAATTGGGGCACCCCGCCTCGCCCCTTCCACATCACTGTGTATCTAAATGGGACGATCCACAGAGGGGTTTTTTCCCCGTTTTTTTGAAACCTTTCCATTTGTTCTGAATATTTTTGTGGGAGGTTTTTATTCCCCAGCTCAAGTTTTTCCGGTTATCTTATTTTGTCTATATTTTTCATTGTTGTTTTATCTTTATTTTTTGTCGTTGTTTTATCTTTATTTCTTGTTTTTTCATTATTTTTAATTATTTTTATTTTTCAAATTCCTGATTTTTTTATAAAATTTAATACATTTTTCCATTTTTTGTAAATAATTTTTAAATCCATGACTATTTGTCAAATTCACAAACTTTTTCAAATTACAATTTTTTTTTCAAATCTTGTCATTTTTTTCTTCAAATTCGTAGCCTTTTTTCATTTTTTGGTAGGTGGCCGAGCAAACGCACATGGACGCTTGCCTGGAATGCCGCACGAGGAGCGTACCCTGTACGAGACTTGGGTCTTGACTTTAATGATCGGGGTTTCTAGTAGCGACCAACTTTCCCACTTGCAACACTGTAGCGCCAGGTTATTATTCCCAGTAGTGACCGGTATTCTCAGTAGTAACATCGCAGTGATCACTTCTCAAGAAACCCCAAACATTTTCTAGAAATATGGATATTTTTTAAAATGTGTGACCAAAATTTGAAACAGGAATTGTTTAATGAAATTCCAAATGATTTTGAAAAAATACAAAACTTTCTAAAATTCTTGTTTTAAAATTATGAACGTTTTCTTAATTTTTGGGAAAAAATTGAAGACGAAAACATTTTAAAAAATTTTGAACTATTTTTCGAAATCATGAACATTTAATGAAATGCAAACAATTATGAATTTATGAACAAATTTTAAAACACAAGAACATTTTCCAAAATTTAAATAACTTTTAAAAGCCTGATTTTTTTGAAATTTTCAAACATTTTTCAAAAAAACATGAATACTGTTGAAAAAGTAAACTTGAAAAGTGAAACAAGGAAACAGAAAAGCAAATCAAAATTAATAAAAGTTAAAAGGAAATTTCGACAAAAATTGAAATAAGAAACTATTTAGGAACCTTCTACAAGGTTCCCAAATCGGTGGGCTTTTCCTGTGCAAAGCGCTCCAAAGTGAGCAAGCCCATCTCTGGCGCTGGTGTCCGGTTTCAAGAGATGCCTTCCTGTCGTTATGGGCCTGCCCATGTTATTTTTATTTTCTTTTGTTAATATTTTTAAAAATAATTTAAAATAAATATATTGAAAAAACATAAACAAAATAACTTAATTTAAAAACCAATATAAACAATGATAACATGGTACTAATTTTTTTGTTAGTGTAATTTTGAAAAATGTTGATAGCATTCGAAAAAGTGATCCATAATTTCAAAACATATGTTCATGGAAAAAAAAGTATACAATGTAAAAATACGTTCATATAAATTTGACAAATGTATTGTATGATTTAAAAATGTTTCAAGCTGTACTTTTTGAATGTTTAACAAATATTAAAATACATGTGTTTGAAACAATGGTAATCATGTATTTGAAAATTTTAAAAAAGTATAAAATATTGTTTCAGGTGTAGATGAAAACTGTACAAATTGTATGAATTTTTTTTCAGGTGTATATGAAAACTATACAATTTTTATGAAAATATTGTTCCAGGTGTATACAAAAAATGAATAAAATATTGTTTCAGGTGTATATGAAAAAGAGTATTTAAAAATGTGAACGTGTGTATAAAATGTTTTATACGTATACAAAAAATATATAATATCTATGAAAGAATTATCCACAAAAATATATTTGAAAAAAATGTTAATCATGTATTTGAAATTATGTGAAAAAAGTATAAAAATGTTCCTTATGTATATGAAAATGTATGATCCATATAAAAAAGCAGACATCAATACATATATTGTATAAAAAATTTAGTCATGTATTTGAGGAAGGTTAAACGTGTATAAAGAAAAAGTTTCTGTTGTGAAGGAAAATGTGCAATATGTAATGAAAAAAAGTAGACATGTAATGAAAAAATTAACAAAGAAAACCGAAATTGAAACAACAAAAATCATAGTAAATTGAGAAAGAAATACAGAAAACTGAAGAAAAAAATGAGAAAGAAACAAAGTAAACCAAAGAAAAATAAAAAATATGAAGAAAAAGAAAGAAAACCAAAGAAAAATGAAGTAAAATATTAAAATAAAAAACAAAGAAAAAAACTTAGAAAACCATGCAAAACAGCAGGAACATGCTATTGTAAAGAGCCGGCCCAGTAGAGCGCTCGCGAGGAGTGGGACAAAACTCCACCTTGGAACGGGCAATATATAGCTCTGGCGTACATCTGAGACGGTGGATCCTAGTTGCCGCCTCAAATAGAAGAACCGACGCCTACTGGTAACGCGAGTTGCAGGCCTTGTTCGGCTTTTTTCTCCATGTTTTCTGTTTGGCTTCTTTTTATGTAGTTTTTTATTTCTTTCAAAAATTCATAAGTTTCAAAAAAAAAACTTCCTGCATACACAATGAACTATACAAAAAATCTCCATGTACTACAAAAATGTTAATTGTATATTAAGAAAATGTTCACCATATATTACAAAAAAATCACCGTGTATTACAAAAATGTACATCATATATTAAAAAAATGCTCCACTTATATTATAAAAATGGTCAGTGTGTATTTCAAAATGTTCAATGTATATTAAAACAATGTTCAGTGTGCATTTAAAAAATGTTCACCTTATATTACCAAATAGTATAAAAATATTAAAATAAGTTTGAAGAAAGGAATAATAAACAAAATAAAAAAAAGAACAGTTCCCAGGCTGCTAAAGTTACCTGATGCTACAGTGTGTCGCGCTATAGTGAATGCTTACTGGGGCGACCCATTGTGCTCGCCCCTGTGCGTCACTCATCTTTTTTTTTTTTGCAAGAAAACTTCCGATCTATTCATCTTCAATCATGGCAGTACAATGAACACCAGTAATAAGAAAAATTACATCCAGATCCGTAGACCACCTAGCGACGACTACAAGCACTGAAGCGAGCCGAAGGCGCGCCGCCATCATTGCCCCCTCCCTCGCAGGAGCCGGGCAAAACTTGTTGTAGTAGACAGTCAGGAAGTCGTCGTGCTAAGGCCCCATAGGACCAGCGCAACAGAACAGCAACCGCCGCCGATAAAGAGTAGCGTAGATCGGAAGGATCCAACCTGAAAAAACATGAACATAGACGAACTACGACCAGATCCGAGCAAATCCACCAAGGACAGATCCGCCAGAGACACACCTCCACACGCCCACCGATGATGCTAGACACACCATCAGGACAGGGGCTAGGCGGGGAGAACCTTATTCCATCTTCAGGGAGCCGCCGCTGTCTCATCTTACTGAGCAGGACACAAACCCTAACAAAACGTGAAGGAACAACTGAAAACAGAGCCCTCCCGCCGGCAAGGGCCGAGATCCACCACGCCGCCATGGCCCTAAGGCCACCGGAGATGAGGCGGACCGACGACAGCGCCAACGGGAGGCAGGGGAACCCTAGACTTTTCCTTGGGAGGAGGCGGCTGCGTCGCCTCATCTGTTTGACGCCTTCATCGTTGAACAGGAGCTCTAGCCCAACACTTCTTCGTCAGTATTGACCCTTAGTATTGCCCAAGATCTGTGAGCAATATGAAACAATTGTATTGACCCTGGTATTACCCAAGATCCGTGAGCAATATGAAACAATTGCCCCCAGTGGCTCCCACCTAACTGGTTGTTTTGCACCTACGGTGCCCTTCAATCTTATTTTTCAATTGCTCCGCCCCCCCCCCCCCCCCCCCCCCCCCCCCCCCCCCCCCCCCCCCCCCCCCCCCCCCCCCCCCCCCCCCCCCCCCCCCCCCCCCCCCCCCCCCCCCCCCCCCCCCCCCCCCCCCCCCCCCCCCCCCCCCCCCCCCCCCCCCCCCCCCCCCCCCCCCCCCCCCCCCCCCCCCCCCCCCCCCCCCCCCCCCCCCCCCCCCCCCCCCCCCCCCCCCCCCCCCCCCCCCCCCCCCCCCCCCCCCCCCCCCCCCCCCCCCCCCCCCCCCCCCCCCCCCCCCCCCCCCCCCCCCCCCCCCCCCCCCCCCCCCCCCCCCCCCCCCCCCCCCCCCCCCCCCCCCCCCCCCCCCCCCCCCCCCCCCCCCCCCCCCCCCCCCCCCCCCCCCCCCCCCCCCCCCCCCCCCCCCCCCCCCCCCCCCCCCCCCCCCCCCCCCCCCCCCCCCCCCCCCCCCCCCCCCCCCCCCCCCCCCCCCCCCCCCCCCCCCCCCCCCCCCCCCCCCCCCCCCCCCCCCCCCCCCCCCCCCCCCCCCCCCCCCCCCCCCCCCCCCCCCCCCCCCCCCCCCCCCCCCCCCCCCCCCCCCCCCCCCCCCCCCCCCCCCCCCCCCCCCCCCCCCCCCCCCCCCCCCCCCCCCCCCCCCCCCCCCCCCCCCCCCCCCCCCCCCCCCCCCCCCCCCCCCCCCCCCCCCCCCCCCCCCCCCCCCCCCCCCCCCCCCCCCCCCCCCCCCCCCCCCCCCCCCCCCCCCCCCCCCCCCCCCCCCCCCCCCCCCCCCCCCCCCCCCCCCCCCCCCCCCCCCCCCCCCCCCCCCCCCCCCCCCCCCCCCCCCCCCCCCCCCCCCCCCCCCCCCCCCCCCCCCCCCCCCCCCCCCCCCCCCCCCCCCCCCCCCCCCCCCCCCCCCCCCCCCCCCCCCCCCCCCCCCCCCCCCCCCCCCCCCCCCCCCCCCCCCCCCCCCCCCCCCCCCCCCCCCCCCCCCCCCCCCCCCCCCCCCCCCCCCCCCCCCCCCCCCCCCCCCCCCCCCCCCCCCCCCCCCCCCCCCCCCCCCCCCCCCCCCCCCCCCCCCCCCCCCCCCCCCCCCCCCCCCCCCCCCCCCCCCCCCCCCCCCCCCCCCCCCCCCCCCCCCCCCCCCCCCCCCCCCCCCCCCCCCCCCCCCCCCCCCCCCCCCCCCCCCCCCCCCCCCCCCCCCCCCCCCCCCCCCCCCCCCCCCCCCCCCCCCCCCCCCCCCCCCCCCCCCCCCCCCCCCCCCCCCCCCCCCCCCCCCCCCCCCCCCCCCCCCCCCCCCCCCCCCCCCCCCCCCCCCCCCCCCCCCCCCCCCCCCCCCCCCCCCCCCCCCCCCCCCCCCCCCCCCCCCCCCCCCCCCCCCCCCCCCCCCCCCCCCCCCCCCCCCCCCCCCCCCCCCCCCCCCCCCCCCCCCCCCCCCCCCCCCCCCCCCCCCCCCCCCCCCCCCCCCCCCCCCCCCCCCCCCCCCCCCCCCCCCCCCCCCCCCCCCCCCCCCCCCCCCCCCCCCCCCCCCCCCCCCCCCCCCCCCCCCCCCCCCCCCCCCCCCCCCCCCCCCCCCCCCCCCCCCCCCCCCCCCCCCCCCCCCCCCCCCCCCCCCCCCCCCCCCCCCCCCCCCCCCCCCCCCCCCCCCCCCCCCCCCCCCCCCCCCCCCCCCCCCCCCCCCCCCCCCCCCCCCCCCCCCCCCCCCCCCCCCCCCCCCCCCCCCCCCCCCCCCCCCCCCCCCCCCCCCCCCCCCCCCCCCCCCCCCCCCCCCCCCCCCCCCCCCCCCCCCCCCCCCCCCCCCCCCCCCCCCCCCCCCCCCCCCCCCCCCCCCCCCCCCCCCCCCCCCCCCCCCCCCCCCCCCCCCCCCCCCCCCCCCCCCCCCCCCCCCCCCCCCCCCCCCCCCCCCCCCCCCCCCCCCCCCCCCCCCCCCCCCCCCCCCCCCCCCCCCCCCCCCCCCCCCCCCCCCCCCCCCCCCCCCCCCCCCCCCCCCCCCCCCCCCCCCCCCCCCCCCCCCCCCCCCCCCCCCCCCCCCCCCCCCCCCCCCCCCCCCCCCCCCCCCCCCCCCCCCCCCCCCCCCCCCCCCCCCCCCCCCCCCCCCCCCCCCCCCCCCCCCCCCCCCCCCCCCCCCCCCCCCCCCCCCCCCCCCCCCCCCCCCCCCCCCCCCCCCCCCCCCCCCCCCCCCCCCCCCCCCCCCCCCCCCCCCCCCCCCCCCCCCCCCCCCCCCCCCCCCCCCCCCCCCCCCCCCCCCCCCCCCCCCCCCCATTGCATCCCCGTGGATCAACAACTTGTCCACCATGCAAGTTACCTCGTTACCGGTTTTGTTCTCTTTTCTCGTTTCCGTGTTCCGGCATCCCTGTGATCAAATCACCTTGTGTCTGGCCAGATGATGATGGATACCGTAACACCGAGAGGGCCCGAGAATATCTCTCCATCGTCGGAGGAGCAAATCCCAATCTTGAGCTATCTCGTTTCCCGTAAGCCGCCGTAATAGCCACCCTGTTACGGATGACGTTTAACAAACCCCAAAGTTCACGAAGCAAGTACGAAGGAACTCGATACTCTCATGGTCTAAGGAATTATGCAAACATTAACTATCTCTGTGTTGTTAACCATTAACTTGTGACGAATGTATCTCATAGCATAACATCAATTCGGGTCAATTCAACACAAGTGTTCTACCAACATTGTGCCCTCAAAATTGCCAGCATAGACATGCCCATGATCAGGAAAACAGGATCATCATGCAGTACTTGAGCCAGTCTTAGAGGCAAGACCAGGAATACATTTTACCGTTTAGTATACCACACGTGCACATGAGTTTCCCTCCGAGCCTCGTGGATATTGCAGACTCGAGAATCATTGCAGTTATAGCATGGAAGCTAAACATTCATTACAAACTCGGAGATACAAAATAACTGTTATTACTGCCTCTAGGGCATATCTCCTACAGACTCCCACTTGCACTAGAGTCATAATCCAGTTACATGGCTTCCCTAACACCAATGGCAATCCGGTGCTGCTCATGCTTTGCTCGTGGTAGAGGCTTTGTCATCAGGTCTGACACGTTCAGATCCGTGTGAACTTTGCGTACTTTCACTAAACCCGCTTCGACATGATGTCGAATGAGTTTATATTTGCGTTCAATATGTCTTGTTTTATGGTGCGAACTTGGCTCCCTTGCCTGAGCCACGGTGCCACTATTATCACAATAGATCTCCACCTGGTCCAGAGCACTTGGAACCACACCAAGGTCTTCAAGAAATTGCTTGATCCATACCGCCTCCTTGGAGGCTTTTGAAGCAGCAACATATTCCGCCTTCGTCGTAGAATCCGCCACAGTCTTCTGTTTGGAACTTTTCCAATCAACTGTGCCGCCGTTCAATATGAAAACATAGCCTGATTGAGATTTGAAGTCATCTGGGTCAGTCATGAAGCCTGCATCAGTGTAACCATTTACAATGAGCTCTTCATCACCTCCGTACACAAGGAGTAAATCCTTGGTCCTTCTGAGGTACTTAAGAATACCCTTGACTGCGGCCCAGTGTTCCAATCCTGGATCACTTTGGTACCGGCTGCTAACACTTAGCGCATAGGAAACATCCGGTCTTGTACATAGCATGGCATACATAATAGAACCAACTGCCGAGGCATATGGAACATCATTCATTTGTACTCGCTCATTGAGGGTCCAAGGACACTGATTCTTGCAAAGCACTGTGCCAGGTGACATGGGGAGTAGGCCTTTCTTGGAGTTCTCCATGTTGAACCTTTTCAACACCTTATCAATGTACGTGCTTTGGCTAAGCGCTATTAGGCGTCTTGATCTATCTCTATAGATTCTGATGCCCAATACATATGCCTCTTCGCCCAAGTCTTTCATTGAAAAACTCTTCTTCAATGAGTCTTTTATTTCACTAAGAAAATTCACGTCATTTCCAATCAACAATATGTCATCCACATACAAGATTAGAAATGCTTTTGCGCTCCCACTAAACTTCTTGTAAACACAAGATTCTTCGTCATTCCTGATGAAGCCAAACTGTTTGACCACTTCATCAAAACGAATGTTCCAGCTCCTTGACGCTTGCTTTAGACCATAAATGGCTTTCTGAAGCTTGCATACCTTTCCAGCAAACCTTCTGGCTGTATCATGTATACAACCTCTTTGAGGTTTCCATTTAGGAAAGCCGTTTTGACATCCATCTGCCATATTTCATAATCGAAATAAGCAGCAATTGCTAGTAATATCCGAACAGACCTAAGCATAGCTACGGGCGAGAAAGTCTCATCGTAGTCCACTCCTGGAACTTGCGTGAACCCTTTCGCGACAATTCTAGCTTTGTGGATAGTAATGTTACCATCCGCGTCCGTCTTTCTTTTGAAAATCCATTTACAACCGATGGGTTTTACGCCATCTGGAAGTTCTTCCAAGTTCCAAACTTGGTTTTCGTACATGGATTCCATCTCAGATTTCATGGCCTTGTGCCATTCCCTTGAGCTGGGCCCCGCCATCGCTTCCTTGTAGTGCGCAGGTTCATCGTCTTCAAGAATGAAGATTTCATTATGAAACCACTCAGGTGGCTGGATAGCCCTACCTGATTTGCGTGGTTCAGTTACAACATTGTCTGAAGTTTCCGCATCACATGCAACAACTTCCGGCTCGGTTGTAGGGATAATTTGCGGAATTACTTCTGGTTCCTTAGCCATATCAACGGTCGCCGAAGATTCACTAATCTCATTAAGTTGTACTGTCCTCCCACTTGGTTCTTTAGCGAGAAATTCTTTCTCGAGAAAGTGTCCAACCTTTGCGACAAACACTTTGCCCTCAGATTGGTTGTAGAAGGAATACCCAACGGTGTTTTTGGGATAACCTACAAAGTAACATTTGTCTGATCTGGGATCGAGTTTGCTTGACTGTAAATGCTTTACGTATGCCTCACAACCCCAAATTTTGAGATGCGACACACAAGTTTTCTTCCCATGCCACATCTCATGTGGTGTCGTCTCAACAGATTTAGACGGTGCTTTGTTTAGTGTATGAGCGGCAGTTTCTAGTGCGTGACCCCAAAAAGATATCGGTAGATCTGTAAGAGACATCATCGACCTTACCATGTCTAACAAGGTTCGGTTACGTCATTCCGACACTCCGTTTCGCTGTGGAGTTCCGGGAGGCGTAAGCTGTGAAACGATTCCACGGTCACTCAGATGTTGGCCAAACTCATGACTAAGATATTCGCCTCCGCGATCAGACCGCAGAAACTTAATCTTTTTGTCACGATGATTTTCTACCTCATTCTAAAATTCTTTGAACTTTTCAAAGGTTTTTGATTTATGCCCCCCCCCCCCCCCCCCCCCCCCCCCCCCCCCCCCCCCCCCCCCCCCCCCCCCCCCCCCCCCCCCCCCCCCCCCCCCCCCCCCCCCCCCCCCCCCCCCCCCCCCCCCCCCCCCCCCCCCCCCCCCCCCCCCCCCCCCCCCCCCCCCCCCCCCCCCCCCCCCCCCCCCCCCCCCCCCCCCCCCCCCCCCCCCCCCCCCCCCCCCCCCCCCCCCCCCCCCCCCCCCCCCCCCCCCCCCCCCCCCCCCCCCCCCCCCCCCCCCCCCCCCCCCCCCCCCCCCCCCCCCCCCCCCCCCCCCCCCCCCCCCCCCCCCCCCCCCCCCCCCCCCCCCCCCCCCCCCCCCCCCCCCCCCCCCCCCCCCCCCCCCCCCCCCCCCCCCCCCCCCCCCCCCCCCCCCCCCCCCCCCCCCCCCCCCCCCCCCCCCCCCCCCCCCCCCCCCCCCCCCCCCCCCCCCCCCCCCCCCCCCCCCCCCCCCCCCCCCCCCCCCCCCCCCCCCCCCCCCCCCCCCCCCCCCCCCCCCCCCCCCCCCCCCCCCCCCCCCCCCCCCCCCCCCCCCCCCCCCCCCCCCCCCCCCCCCCCCCCCCCCCCCCCCCCCCCCCCCCCCCCCCCCCCCCCCCCCCCCCCCCCCCCCCCCCCCCCCCCCCCCCCCCCCCCCCCCCCCCCCCCCCCCCCCCCCCCCCCCCCCCCCCCCCCCCCCCCCCCCCCCCCCCCCCCCCCCCCCCCCCCCCCCCCCCCCCCCCCCCCCCCCCCCCCCCCCCCCCCCCCCCCCCCCCCCCCCCCCCCCCCCCCCCCCCCCCCCCCCCCCCCCCCCCCCCCCCCCCCCCCCCCCCCCCCCCCCCCCCCCCCCCCCCCCCCCCCCCCCCCCCCCCCCCCCCCCCCCCCCCCCCCCCCCCCCCCCCCCCCCCCCCCCCCCCCCCCCCCCCCCCCCCCCCCCCCCCCCCCCCCCCCCCCCCCCCCCCCCCCCCCCCCCCCCCCCCCCCCCCCCCCCCCCCCCCCCCCCCCCCCCCCCCCCCCCCCCCCCCCCCCCCCCCCCCCCCCCCCCCCCCCCCCCCCCCCCCCCCCCCCCCCCCCCCCCCCCCCCCCCCCCCCCCCCCCCCCCCCCCCCCCCCCCCCCCCCCCCCCCCCCCCCCCCCCCCCCCCCCCCCCCCCCCCCCCCCCCCCCCCCCCCCCCCCCCCCCCCCCCCCCCCCCCCCCCCCCCCCCCCCCCCCCCCCCCCCCCCCCCCCCCCCCCCCCCCCCCCCCCCCCCCCCCCCCCCCCCCCCCCCCCCCCCCCCCCCCCCCCCCCCCCCCCCCCCCCCCCCCCCCCCCCCCCCCCCCCCCCCCCCCCCCCCCCCCCCCCCCCCCCCCCCCCCCCCCCCCCCCCCCCCCCCCCCCCCCCCCCCCCCCCCCCCCCCCCCCCCCCCCCCCCCCCCCCCCCCCCCCCCCCCCCCCCCCCCCCCCCCCCCCCCCCCCCCCCCCCCCCCCCCCCCCCCCCCCCCCCCCCCCCCCCCGTGCCACATGAAAGTGGTGGTGGTATCAGCCTTCTTAAGGCATTTAGCATTCACGTTAAAGACATCATTTCCACATTCAATATTTAGAATGAAAAGGCCCCCAACAATGGGTGCAAATCCATAAAACATATCCTTACAATAAAGTGAACAACCATTGTTCTCAGACTTGTACGAATACCCATCGTGTACTAAACATGATCCGGAGATAATGTTTCTACACAATGCCGGAACAAAATAACAGTTACTTAGTTCCAAAATAAATCCTGAAGGGAGACGTAGAGGCATAATGCCGACGGCTTGAGCGGCGATCCCAGCGCCGTTCCCGACACGCATTACGACTTCATTCTTTGCTAGCTTGCGCACCTTCTGAAGCCCCTGTATCGAGTTGCAAATGTGAGCAACCAATCCGGTATCAAATACCCAAGACTTAGAATTTTCGCTAGCAAGCAAAACGTCAATGACATTAACTTGTATAACAATTATACCTTTTCCGGTTTTCCCGGACTTCTTATCTTCCAGATACTTCTTGCAGTTTCTTTTCCAGTGTCCAGTGCCTTTGCAGTAAAAACACACAGTTTCAGTCTTGGCTCCGCCCTTAGGCTTGCCTTTCTTTTTGAAACTGGCAGTTTTATTCACCAGCAACCTTTGCTGATTCTGCAGTCCTATCTCATTTGTTTTGAGCATCGCTTCATAAAGCGAGGCAAGGATCAAATCATTACCAGGTGTCTTTGGAAAATTAATTCCCCTTTTAGCATAACTATCGTAACAGTTTGCTAGTCTGACACTATGCTCATCAACTAGAGATTTCTTATTTATATTGCATTCTTTCATGGCCTCAGTTATCTCATGAACTTTGGCCGAATCCTGTTTGTGATACAGAACATCTAGTGCCTCGATAATCTCGAAGGTACTAAGTTGTTCAAAATGGTTCTGTAGCACAGGATCCATGCAAGATAACATAAGATTTTTAACAACACTGAAATCATCCTTTCGTGAGATAAACACATTGATGATATCCTGAGCCATTTCTGGCGTAGGCGAATCACCTAGAGGTTGATCAAGCACATAGTCTTTCTTAGTGCTTTTGAGGACAATCCTCAGGGTACGGACCCAGTCCGCATAGTTGTTTCCAGTTTCAGCTAACTTCACTCTCTCTAACATCGGGGCTAAAAAGAATGCGGTGTTGCGGGCCATTTGATCTACAACGGAAAACACAAGTTTCACTTAGACTTTGTTCATAATGATTTTTGCACTAGTGA